>JAAMXJ010000227.1:0-263755 GCA_019693375.1 Asterochloris erici
GGTGTGGGGTGGGGGCTTGGGGTGGCTGGGGTGTGAGGACAGCTTGGGGGTGGCTGGGTGTGAGGGAACGGCACCGGGTGTGGGTGGTGTCACCCTCGTGAGCCTGACAAGGTCAGTCGCCCAGCCTCTACAGCCCTGCACAAGCCTGCCTGGTGCTGCACCCAGATGCCTGCTTGGACTTGACTGGGCACAAGCCATTCTCCAGCAGTGCTTCCAAAGCTTCCCACCCTGTGCAGGAGGAGGCGGCCCAGGCTATGCCCCCAGCCAGCCGTGGCGGCCGGGGGACTGGGAGTGCATGCGCTGCAGGTCCCACAACTTTGCCAGCAGGTGGGTGGAGCAACCCGCCATTCATCTGCCGGCAGAAGTCTTTCTGCTGTGGCAGAGCTTGCAGTCAAAAGAGCAACCTGAGCAGCTCTTTGCAGCCAGACCGTCAGCGTGCCCGCACTGCAGCAGTGCCTGCCCGCTCCTGTTGCAGGTATCGCTGCATGGGGTGTGGGGATGACAGGCCACAGGGCCGTGGAGGTGGAGGTGGAGGTGGCTATGGTGGAGGCGGGGGTGGAGGATACGACCGTGGCAGGGGCGGCTATGGCGGTGGAGGAGGGGGGTGAGATTGCACACATGTCCACACGCTTTGTTTCCGCTCTGACCTGCAAGCAGTGGTCTGCCATTGTTCAGCGTACCTCTTGTAGCTTACAGGTTGATGCCCTGCAACAGACAACTGCCTACTCCTGCTGCTAGACTGCGTGTGCCAGACCTGGTCCGACACAAGGCTGGTGGACAGCGCCACATGCTAGCAGCCTGCTGTGCTTTCCCGTCAGCTGTGCAGTTTGGACACCATTCCTTTCACTGTCCTCTGTTTGCGCTGCAGTTATGGTGGAGGCGGAGGAGGAGGGTGAGTCAGACCACCAGCATTGCCGCTGGCTGTCATCATGAGCCTACGAGGCGCAGCCTTGCTGTTGTGCGGCTCAGTGTGAAATATCACAGTATGCCATAGGCGTCACCAGCTGCAGCAAGGCCATACAGCAGCAGCGCGCACATACTGACTGGGAGTGTCCCCTGCAGATATGGGGACCCCCCGCCAAGACGTGGTCCCCCAGAGTTCAAGCCTGGGGACTGGGCCTGCCCTCGCTGCCAAGCCCACAACTTTGCCAGCAGGGCTGCATGCTACCGCTGCCAGGAGGCTAAAGTCTGATGAGGCCTATGAGGTTTTCAGAGTTGCCCTGCTGAGTAGTTTCAGCAGCTTGCACCCAAAGCTCGAAGTGACTACTTGCATGAAGTCAAATCACGTGAAAGGCTCAGTGAGGCTGCTGCGCCGATTTTGATATGCTGGCAAAGCGCATCTGGTGGTCTTGAACAAGGCAGTCAAGTTGCAATCATGTCACAGCACTTCTTGAGCACACAGTAACATGCTGTGCGGTCAGACTGAGACCTCACACGCTGCATCAGCGCTACAAGCTGTCCCTGACCCTGAGAGTTCATGGCACCTGCATCTGAGTGCCACAGGCAGTTGAACATTGCTTGACTGAGTGACACCATCAGGAGTTCCTCGGGCCGCTCCCTGCCCTGCTGCTGCTCAAGGCGGGCAAGCACCCTCAAAAGCTGTTGCAGAGCCCCAGCCTGCACAGCCTGTCTGGCCAGGGGGGCATGGCTGGCCATGCTTGTCAGAGTCCCAGCCATGCTTTGGACCACAGTCAGGTTGCCATGGTCCAATGACACGACCAGCACCTCAGCAACCCTGCCTCTGCACAACTCCTGTTGCACCTGCGGCAGCAAGGCCTACCTGGAGCAGGCCTGGGTATAGGACATCATTCAGCAGGCATGGCAGCATCACACGACATGCAAGACATTGTCATGACTTCTGAGCTGAAGGCGATGCCGTGCACACATGCTATAGAGCAGCCTGGACACAGGCACAGTGACACATACATACATGCCAGAGCTGTGAGCTGAGTGCCATGCCAGGCTCGCCAAGCATGAGATCCAGGCACGACAGCAACATTGAGCATGCCCGGCAGTGCCAGAGCTGTGAGCTGAAAGCAATGCCGATGCGACATA
The DNA here is from genome assembly GCA_019693375.1 of Asterochloris erici. Lineage (NCBI taxonomy): Eukaryota > Viridiplantae > Chlorophyta > Trebouxiophyceae > Trebouxiales > Trebouxiaceae > Asterochloris > Asterochloris erici. The sequence continues at coordinate 2,056 of JAAMXJ010000227.1, forward strand.
TGACATACAGGGCAATGACAGAGCAGTCGCACACCAGAGGTGCAAGCCATTACCTCTGCCACCTGGCAAAAGTTGTTGAGCGCACGTGCAGCCTCTGCTGTGACCTCCTCATTGATGCTGAGGACTCCCTCCTCCAAGCAAGGCACCACCTCCGCAGCTGGCAGTTGCAGAACCTGCAGAGCAACATCTCCCCTCCACCACATCACATGATCCCCTTCTCAAACAGCGAGACCATTTGCCAGACTCAGGGCCAGCGACATGGACCCACCAGGTTGCCTGCCTCAGCTTTGCAGGTGAGGTTGGTGAGGCAGGCCAGAGCGTTTAGCTGCAGCTCCTCCGCCCCAGCCATGTCAGACCCTGCCATGCTGAGGGCTGCCAGCAGGCTGCCTGCCAGCTCCTGCTCCTGAGCCAGGCGCCGCTGCAGGGCTACATCCAGGGCCAGGTGGCCTGCCAGCCTGAACAGGGCAGTCAAAACTGCTGCACCCTCCGCCGCCTGGGCGGGACTGGCCCCTAAGCGCCCTGCACAGTGCACAGCTAACCTGTGAGCTCTGCTGCTTGAGCGCTGGCCCGCAGGTGCCCTGTGTGCATGACCCCCGTCCTGTCCCCAGCCCTGCGGTGCTCTGCAGGTGGCGTGTGGGAGGAGGTCCAATCAGTGGCACATCATGCAGATGGTCCACACGGTCCCACCCAATGGGCCAGAGTTAAGCAATCAGCTGTTGCAGTGGCGCACTACCATGGGCCCCAGTCTGTTTGATAGTGAACCAAGCAGTCAGCAGCTGGCCACTGATGCAGCTAGCTTTGGCAGACCTAGTGCGGGGTGTGGGCAGCAGGATCCAGGCAGGGCCAACTGACTCGCATGAGTGCCTGTGAGACGCGCCAACAGCTCCACAGCGCTGCCGGTCCCGGCGATGCGAGCCCGCTGCGCGGCGCTGCCGGCAGTCAGGTGCCCAGCTGCAAAAGCCGCTCGCAGCAGGATGGCCGCAGACTGCGCCTGGTTGGCCAGCATGCTGACCTGCACTGAGGGCACACCGTCCCAGTCAGCGGTCTTCCCACAGGTTGGGCTGCAGAGCAGGCCTGGAAGGCCGAGCTCAGAGACAGCAAGCCGTCATGCCAATCTGCACTCAGCGCGGAGGCTCTCTCCTGAATGCCCATGCACAGGGGCCATTCAAAGCTGCAGTGCAGGCCTGCACAGCACTGCTTTGCACACCAAAGCCAAGACAGAGGAGCCCTTGTGTATGCACCATCACCAACTCTGGAGCATCAGGAAGGACTGTGAAACCGTCTGCTGCTTACCAGCACTTTGGCCACCTCCTGGTTTTCCTGCAGTTCCTGTTGGCAGGCTGGGCAGACTGCCAACTTGGCCAACAGGCGCGCAGCATTCAGCATGACCTCCTCATGCACCTGAGAAACAGGAGCACAGCGCTGTGAGACACTCATGCGCCTTTACAGAAGGGGTCGCTCTAAGCCAAAAGTCATGGCTGCTCCCTGCTGCCAAGTGCAGCATCAGCATGCCCTTTGCATGCGCCTGCAAGTAGGGGCACTTGGGCCAAAAAGCTGCACATTGCTTCATGGCAATTCTTCGGCTTGAGTCAGCTATGTTCAAGGACATGGCTTGCAAGGCTAGGCCAGCTGCAGCTTGCAGAGGTTGCACCAACTGGTGTCCTACAACAAGTACATCCACCTCAGCGTGCCATGGGGAACGAGAACAGTGCAACGCCACCCACCACAAGGTTGCCAAGCAAAACGCTGCAAGCGCCAACAAGAGCCCCCCCTGCAGGCGTGCCCACCTGCATGCAGCTGGCGACAGCCAGCGTCCCCGCCAGCACACCCGTCCCTGGGACCTGGGCTGCCAGCTCCTCCCGGGAGGCGAGGTTGCACAGACACCCCAGGCAGGCGACGGCCGTGGGGGCACACAGATCGGCTGTGGCCTGGCGTATGTCCAGGTGGATGGCTGCAGAGGCTGCTCCCTGGGCACCCCCACCCTTGACCTGCAGGCGGGGGACGTCAAGCGTCTTGCGCCGCTCGCTGATGCACACTCGCCCTGCACACAAAAGCAAAGTGCAGCAGTACAGTGCAGTGCTGAGCGTGAGCGCCCCTGGCTGGGTCCTGTGGCCACAGCTTCAGGGGTGGATGTGCATTGCAAACCTGCAGGAGGAGTCTGCAGGACACACGAGTCACTGGATGCCTCTTTACAAGGACACCAGATTGTAGATGGCCCCGTGAGCCTCGTGCACAGAAGCAACATGCTGGCACCTGCTTGGTCAGCGTAGCAAGCAGCTGTGCTGCCGCCTCCAGAAAGCGTGCCTCAGCCAGTACCCCGCAGACGTCCGCGTTCTCAGAGGCCGCCTGCAGCGCTGCAGCCAGGTGCGCAGCCGCCCGCCCCCGAGCCGTGAACTGCCCTGCTGCTGAGCCCAGGGCCGCCACCATGGCCCTGAGGGCAGCTCCCTGGTCGGCCAGCAGCAGCTCATCATTCTCAGGATTGCTGGCCACCACCTCCAGGTGCTGAGCCACCTCCAGCAGCAAGGTGCTGCTGGGTGCCAGCAGCAAGAGCAGCATCGCCGCCTGCATGAACAAGCCAGACACTTGAAGCTGACTGCAGCCTGTGCGCTGCCATCTTTCCCAGGCGCCGTCACTGCTCAGCGCTTGGCAGGCTGAGTCCAACACAGGCGCCAGGCAACGCTTGGGGAATCAGGTACCGCCATCTGCAAGCCCGTGCCACCACAGCTTGAAGCAGCCGCCTGGCAGAGCGGCAGCAGAGGACAGTCGGTGCAAGACAGCAGCGTTCCTCACAGGCCATGTGCAGCATTGACGCACCTTGACCAAGACGTCTGCCGGGGGTTGGGCGTGCAGCACCAGCACCAGCTGCGCCTCTGCAGCCCTCCTGGGGTTCCTGGAAGGGCTCCACAGCCCAGCCTCTGACACGGAGGAGGTCCGCCTGCCCAGCCACCCTGCCCGCTGCCCCTCTTTGAGGAGACTCTCCATCTGACCCAGCAGGGCCAGCAGCCGGGCATGCGAGTCAGCAGCACCATGGCTGGCCCCTGCTGCTGCTGGCTGCCTTCCCACATCCTGCCTCCTGTGAAGCAGAAATTCATTGCCAGCCGCTGTTGGAACTCCAGACCGGCCGCCTGTGCCCTGCAGATCCATGGGCACAGGAGACACCGGCCCCAGAGGGGAGTCAGCCCCACCACTCCCGGTGTCCTTCACAGCAGCGCCGTCTGCAGCTGACCGCCACACCTGCAGCTCTGCAGCCAACCGCTCCAGCAGCTGGTGCCAGTCAGCCACACCGGGGGCGGCAGCTGTGCCCTCTCCTAGCGCAGCCGCGGAGCGCTCCACCTCTGAGCTGGTGCTCGGGTGGACGCTTGTGGGCACCACAATTGCTGGGGTGCCAGCAGGGGGGCCTGTGCTTGCCTGCAGCTCAGCGGAGCCCGCCATCGCTGCCCTGCCTGCAGCTGCTGCATCAAAGCGCTCCTCTGGCACAACAGCAACAGCCGTCTCCCCTGCTGCTGACTGCTCCACCTGCCCAACTGACTGGCTGATGCAATGTCCAGCCTCGCGATCTGGGGCCAGAATCTCTGTGCTGCTGCTGCTGCTGCGGCGAGCAGCAGTGGGAGCATCGCTCAGATTGCGGCGCAAAAGCTGTCTTGGGGCTGCTACTGACGGCCTGATGTTGCCTGAGTGGTGGCCTGCAGCATGCTGACTAGCAGAGCTGCTGGGACTGTAGTATGAGGTAAGCTGTGCTGCAGTGTGAGGGGAGCGCACCAGGCTGGCTGGGTGATGCTCTGAGTCCTCCAACTGTGGCAGCCGGCATGCCCTGAGGTGGGCGGGCAGGAGCTCTTCAGGCACAGCAGTGCAGCCCAACGCCTCTGCTGTGAAGGGCAGGGCCTGGGAGTTGCTGGGTGTGCTCACACTCCTGTGCAGCTGGGCAGGCGTTTCGCTGATCTTGGGCTGCAGTAGGGGCTCAAGGCCGGGAGGCTTGGCTGTCAGCGTGCGGAACAGCGCAGGGTGGGGGCTGCACTGGGGGGCGCCTGCATCGGGCAAGCTGCAGCATTGGCATACAACCAGACACATCATGCATGAGCAGATCAAGACAGCTCCTGGCAAACCAAGTCGAATCTGCTTTCCTAGCCTTCCACATCATAGCCCCAGGCCTCACCCCTAGGTGAGGGGCTGTGTGGCAGCGGCTGCAGCCTCCAGGCCTGCTTGGTCACATCCCCCACGCCGTTCAGGGTCCTCTTGTGGGCTGCTGTGGCTGGCGTACATGGCCGCGCTGGACAGAGCAAAGAAGCTCTGCAATGGCAGACTCGCAATCGGACTGCTGTGATGCACAATTTGCTGGCCACCGCAGCACAATCAGGGTGGCGCGAGCACTGACAGCGGAAACTTACTTGGCAGCTCTGAGGACTGTTACCGGTGCGCCAGGGCCTATATCAAGCAGACTGCTCTGACAGCTCTCTGAGGACTCCATGCATGGGCACGCCCACTTCGAGCAGACAGGTGAGGTCAAACATAAAAGTCAAAGTAACGATCCGGGCATGACCAGGGCATCTGCGAATTGCTGGGTAACTTCTTGCAAGCCTCCCCACCCTTGGCACCTGCGTTGCCATCAAGTCAGGCCATCCAGATCTCGAGCATGCACAACATCATCAGTGGCACAAGATCAGGTCAACATGCAGAGCTCTGTGAACCCCAACTTCTCATCAGTGATCTGCAACAGTCACCTGACCAAGGCAGCTCTCCACGCAGGATGCAAAGGTTGTTGGGATGGGCAGCTGTGGAATGGACTATCTTGCCCAGATTGCTGCTTGGCCAAAGCCAGATCAGAAGCTCAGGACAGAGTGCTTGGAGGTGAGCTTCACAGAAAGCATTGCAGGAAGGCATGCAGACCTGTCTGCGCCTGCTCAAGCGGTCTGGCATGCACCGCATCGGCGCCGTGCACAGGGCATCAACGGCAGGTGTGCCTGCAAGGCAACTGAGCATTGAAGGCATCCCCTTGCACGCCGGGCAGTCTCGTTCCAATCCAGCTCCTTCCGTGCAGATGCAGGGCGGCGGCAACTGCGGGAACGCGCTTACTGCCGTGGCCCGCATGGGTGTCCGCGCAGCCCTAGTCTCCAAGATCGGGTCAGACGGCATCAGCGAGCAGATCCTGGCAGAGTTTGAGCGGGACGGCGTGGACACTCAGCAAGTGCTGCGTGCCCAGGGCCCCTCACCGTTCACTTACATCATTGTGGACCGGGCAGGTGCGCTGGGGAACTGGTGGAGCATTCTCTCTGGGTCTGGGTGCATGACGGAGAGTCAGTGTTTGCTCAGTGCACTGCTGGTTGCTTGGTAAGCATCGTCTGGCGCTCAGTCCATTCCCGGTGCTTGGTGGAGCATGCTGGATGTCTGGTGGTGCATTGTCCTGCAGTCGATCCAGCGCTGGGTGTTGGTTTTTGGGGCGACTATTGGAACTATCGTGCTCCGTCTGATGCTGGCTTCCTGGTGACTTTCTGCTCAGTCCGCTGATCTGTGTTTGGCAGTGGTCAATGTTCCACTTCGTCCACTGCAGTTACCAACAGGCAGGGGGGAAATGGCGCACAAACGCAGCAGATGCACAGCCACTGCCAGAGCGTCTGTTACGAGCAGGCTGCAATGCTCCAGGCTGCCTGCAGCAGCTGCATACTGAATGCCTGGAATTCCTGGCCGCCTGCAACAGCTGCACCCTCTGCCCAGCACACTGCAACTAGGAAGCTCACGTCACCCATGCAAAAACAGCTGAATGCTGAGGGTGGCGGCCCCCTATAGTGCTGTGATCATCCATGCATGCTGACGAGAGGCACTGACTGACTTGGGGCCACAGATCAGCTGACAAAGCACAGTCAGAAACATCCTCTGCGGTGCAGGAGGCATTTTGGTGGTAAGGACAGCACCCCTCCTGCTTGACACCTAAATGCATCACCTGCAGCCACCAAGGTCGTCTCACTCCCTGCACCCTACGGCGGCAGCTGCACATGCATGCACACCCCTTTGGAGGCCGGTCACCCCACAAACTAGTGTTGCCATCATGCACTCCTGCAGCCACCCTGCTCATCCCACTCCCTCTTCCCTGCAGGCGGCACCCGCACCTGCATCCACACCCCGTCGGAGCCCTTCCACCCCTCAGAGATGGATGCAGCCACCTGCCGCGCAGTCCTGGAGGGCGCCAGCCTGGTCTACTTTGACGGGCGCCTGACTGAGGCAGCTGTGCTGCTTGCGCGGGCAGCCCGCAGTGCGGGCGTGCCTGTCCTGGTGGAAGCAGAGCGCCTGCGCCCTAGTCTGGAGCAGCTGCTGGCTGAGGCGGACTTCGTGTGCACATCTGCTCACTTTCCACAGGTGTGCTGCAATATATTTCAAGTCCTTTCTGGGTTGTAAGCAATGTAGTCAGCACGAACCCCTCTGCACCAGCAGCCTGTAGCAATTCCATGTGGCATTCCTGCTGGATGCACTGAGATGTTGATCTCAGACTGTCAGCCTGCAACTCTTGTGTGCTCATCTTGAGCTGTCTGCTGCTGCTCTCTGGCATGGACATCCCCTGCCGGCCTGCTGCTGCCAAGCACTGACAGGCCGGCGCTGACTGCAGGAGTGGACCGGAGCAGAGGATGTGGGGGCCGCCATGCTGTCAGTCTTGCGCTGGCTGCCCCGGACTCAGTGGCTCCTCACAACGCTGGGCACTCGCGGCAGCATCCTGCTGGAGCGGCAGACAGATGAGGATGACGGTGCTGCCACTGGCAGCGACTTCAGTGCAGTCATGCATGGCCTGGAGTCTGCAGCCCAGCTCAGAGACAACCCTCAAGCCTCAGTGGAGGGGTGTGAGCGCTTTCAAGTTGGCTCGAGCAGGAGCGGGTGGGCATCATGCTGTGCTGCACCGCTGATACCATTCTCAGCAAGCTCTGCAGCTCCTGCAGGTCACGCGCAGCCCGCGCCGTGCTCCACTGGGAAGTAAATTGGAAATTTGTACACTTCATGCTTCACCCTGCCTGGGCCCTGTTGCCAGCATGTCACTTGAAGCTGCAGATGCCGTCAGGGACTGAGGGACAGCCGTGATGGGGCCTGCAGCGCATGCAGCCTGAGAGTGATGCTCTTGGAGGCTGATAAGTGCGCTGCCGCAATGATGAAACCTGGCTTGACATGGCATCAGCCCACAGTCAATGGGCAGAGACATATAATGCCGCAGGTTGCCCGTGGTCGTCGGCGAGCTAGGACACTTCAGGTTCCAGGCTGAGGCTGGTGACAGCGAGGCTGCTCAGCTCGCTGCCAAGCTCGCTGCTGAAGCAGCTGCAGCCGCAAATGCTGATGATGGCAATGCAGACAGTTACTTGGCCAAGGCGGCCATGCAGGCGGACAATGGGGCTCTGCTGGTGAAGGCCACGGTTGCCTCCTCGGCAAAGCTGCCCAAGGTCAGCCCTGTGCGGCATCCCCTGTCTGCTGCTCATCGCCCTAGTGTTTGGCCAGAGGGTCCTTTAACAATTTGCTTTCATACTATGCAGGAAAGGGTTGAGGACACCACAGGGGCAGGCGATGCTTTCATCGGGTCAATGCTTGTGGGACTTGTTACTGGCATGTCCAAAGCTGACAGCCTGCGGCTAGCAGCCACAGTGGCGGCTCTGAAATGCACAGCGTTGGGAGCAAGACCAGGCCTCCCCCACAGGGATGCACTTGAAGGCCTCTTATAGGTAGATAGAATGACAGCATATGTGAGGGGAACACACAAAATCTCCTTGAGCTTGAGTGAAGCCACTTCCTGTTCTGGAAGTGCATTCCATCATAACAGTGGTTTCAGCTCTCAGGCAGCTGCTGAGTCCTAAAGCCATGCTGCCGGGTGTATTCATGAATGGCCAAAGCCCCGCTGACATGAACATTGAGGGAGCGTACGACACCCAGCTGGGGAATCTCAATCGTGTACTCTAGGAGGCTGAGGATGTCAGGAGGGATGCCATCGGCCTCAGCGCCCAACATCAGCACAGTCCTTGCGGGAAATTCGAAGCTGTGCAGGTTGTGGGACCTGGCAGTCTGCTCCAGCCCAATGAGGGAGTATCCCTCCTGCTGTGCCCGGCGCAGCCAACCCGGCAGCTGCACTCGCGTGACCTGCGTCATGCTGACCCAGTGCTCTGCAGTCATGCTCACAGCTGCAAACAGAGGGTCCCTCTTGACAATGGATGTGTCTGCCATCACCAAGGACTGTGCCCGGAAGATTTCGCAGGTCCTGGCCAAGCCCGCCAGGTTGGGGACCTTGTCCAGCAGACTGGCCACCACGATCAGCTGCTGCCGGGGCCTGGTTGCTGCGGCACCCAAATCAGGGGCGGTGTTCTCGACACTAGCATCTGCAAACACACAGGCCAGTGGTGGGGTGTGGCTCCAGGGTCGCTGCTGCGCCGGCCGGGCTCAGAGCAGCATCCTTGGCCTGGCGTCTCTACGCAAACATCACATGCTTCGATGTCTGTCTGCCAGCAGACAGCTGCCGCTCAGTTGTGCTCTGTGGCACTTACATATTTGTGTCCAAACACATGTTTGAGATTCTCTGCGCAGGCAGACACCTGGCTGATCACGCTCTGGCAACATCAGGACGAGGATGCTGGCAACACCGCATACCCCGCCAGCATGCGATCAGTGCAGCAAAATTGCGTACCTGACAGACTGAGGAGCTGCAGCTGATCTAGAGGGATGATCTTGCTCTGGAAATCATCAAAGTCCCTGCCCACCCCATCTACGCCCACTCCTGCACATGGTGACACGCCATCTGATCTGGCAGTAGCTTGGCACAACATCAAGCATGAGTGTCTATTATGGTATGTGCAAAAAAGGTCTTGCAGTTCCCCACTGTCAGGTGTGCAGCATCACATCCTGCCCCGCGACCGGTTCTGGCGGCCAGCCACCTACATGCCCAGGTAGAGACAACAGGTGCTGCCCTGGGAGCCGACTCAAGGGGTTGACCAGCAATCCTTCAGCCTGGCACAAGGCAGCCAAGTGCCAGCCTGTTTGTCTGTTGGATGCTGCCCTACACATGCTCACTCCATGGCCAGCTGCTGCTGCCGTGTTCTGAGGCTTTCCCTGCATCCAGCACACCTGCTGCCTCGTCCATGGCCTGCTGCTGTTGCATCTGCTCCTGGACAGTCTCGCGCCTCAGCCTCAGGCGCTCAGCAATCAAGAAGGAGTTGATAGCATCCTCCAGTGTGATGGTGGCCCCCTCTACATGGCTGGCGGCTGCATCTGGCTTCGGAGGGCCCTGCAAGGGCGGCAGCCACATGCTGCAGGTCAAATCACAATAGTAGAATGAGTATGCTGGTGGCAGCATTGCACGTGCAGCACTTGGATGCAGCTGCAGGCAGCTGGCAAGCCCTGCTTGTGCAGATGCATCATTCTCACCATGGCAAAGACGCCCTCGGCCAAGGTGGAGTACGACACAAGCTCATAACTGGGTGGCATGCAATGAGAGTCAGCCTGACCAGCAGCCAGACCCGCTGGCGCAAGTGAGGTCGCACCGTGGCAAAGATGCCCGCAGGGCTCAGCAGCACCTCTGGATCGTTGCTGGTGAGGTGCGGTTCCAGGCCAGCCCGCAGGCGAAGCATGTCGGGGTTGTGGTCGAAGAAGCAGGGCAGGCCCTGCAGCGGCGAGGTGTGGCACCCGCACACCGAGCCGCCTAGCTGCAGCAGCTGGTTTAGGGCCACCTGGGCAAACGTCCTGCAGGCGGGAGCACACCTGGGGCAAGCACATGCAGGGGCAGAGCTCTGTGGTCGAGCTGCAGGCAGATGTACGCCAGTACTGGGCCTGGGGCCAACTGCTGGCTCACAACACCAGCCCAGTGTAAGCAACGAACGGGCAGATCTGATAAATTCACTGCATGCTCGCTGTGAAGACCCCACCTGATTGCATGGTGGTGCCACATGCACCATGGCATGAGCTGGTGCACAGCTGCCTCTGCGTCCGTCACTTCCCCGGGTGGAGGTGCTGGCCTGGCACGCCCATTGTGCAGTGCAATCTGGGTGGTGATGATGATTGCCGAGGTCACTCCACTCTGGTGCCTGCACAAGGCACCCACTTATGTGGTCTGAAGCTCCAGAGGCCAGCTGGCAGAGTTGCACGCCCTGTGACTGGGGTGGTCACTTTGCTCTGGGGATGGTGCTGTTGGGGCATGGCGCATGCACAGTCATGCTCTGAAGGTTGCACAGGCCAGCAGCAGCACCGCCTTGAGCGCCATGAGCACGCGCCAACCCTGCAGAGACCAGGCATGTGGGATGCGGAGATCTGCCCTGGAACAGGATGCAAAGGCCAGCTGGCTGCAGTGGCACCCTTAGCCTGCACGGCCCTGCCCAGACTGACCACACAAGGGGCGCCTGGGGCAGGCCATTGCAGCCTGCACAGGAGGTGCCGCGGCCAGGTGGCAGGGGCGCTTGCAGAGCACAATCTGTCTTGCTGTCCAACCAGCTGCTGTACATCGGGACAGGAGCCACCTGCATGTAAACGGCAGGGCACAGCATGGCTGGCCGGTGCCATGCAAGTGCAGACAGGTGCGGAGATGCAGAGCAGCCCTGCACCCACAGTCCCTAGCTCACTTCTGATCAACCGCCCCTAGCACAGGGCTCAAGATGCACTTGTCCAGCCCAGGGTTGGCCAGCAGCACTTTGAGCAGGATGCGCTCCCCGTACTGCTTCACAGAGCTCCAGTCATTGCCCTGCAGGCGAAAAGCAGAGAGATCTGTAAACATCACACAGACCTGAGCTTCGATATCATGTCTGTACACGGCCCAACGAGAGGACTGCAGACAGATCAGGCAGGATCAGCATGCAGTGTCCCCCTCATGCTGGTAGACTGCTGCCTGTGCCAGAGGTTGCTCTAGCTTACCCTCAGACACACTGTGAGCACCTCAGCCTGGTGCACAGCCTGGTGCACAGCCCGGCAACTAGCCTGGCTGCATCTCCAGCAGTGCATGACAGGCTGCATGTGCGCAAGGGGACCAGGCTTACCACCAGGAACGCTGTGAGCCTGCGTGTCAACATGACTGGCCTCTACCGATACCAGCTACTAGCCTTGTGACATCTGCACTAGTCCCTGGCTGGCTGCACCTGCGCAGAGTCACCTTCAGGAAGGTCATCAGCCTGTCTGCCAGAGCCCTTGCCTCCAGAGGAGACTTGGTGACCGTCCCAAAGGGGGCCAGGGCCGCCAGCGCCTGCCACAGGCGCGTCTGCCTGGCGTGCACTGCCGACCCTGGGGGGTAGCTGGGCTGAGCGAGCTGCTCAGGGGTTGTGGCTACTGCCAGAAGGGTGTCCCACAGGCGACGGCCAAGCTGGCCTGCAGCAGGGGGCACAGGTGCTGTCTAACCCTGCACATCTCGCCTGTTGTCAACAGCGGGCGTTTGGCTGCAGAGATGCAGGCACAGGGGACTGTCCCAGCTGGCCCGCTCAGCCACATACTCCACAAAAGCGCAAGCTTTTGCATGCAGATGCTACCTGCTGCAATTTGGTCATCACTGGTGGCGCTCTGCTCCCTTGAGGGCTGCGCCTTCAGGCCGGCAATGCCCGCGAGTTGGCACACGCAGCAGACAGCAGCCACACGGGGCGCCAGCTGCAGGTTCTGCAGCTGCTGGTGCACTTCAGCGGGCTGCAGGAGCAGGGCCGCCTCCTCAGCTGCAGACCTGGCCAGGCCAAGCCCAGCCTGCATGCACACCAGATGGACACACCTGAGGCCTGCTGCCCGGGGGCTGCCAATTCTTGTGCAGACAGCATGCAAGCTGCATGCAGGGGCTCTTCAGGCCCTGTCACCTCATGCTGTACTGCGCTGCAACACTCAAAGCTCACTGCTCGCTTCAAGAGGTGGGCTGAGCCACTGGGTGCAGCACAGGCAACAAACACCTTCCTTGTTTCAGTCACCTCCTTGTTGCTATTCTGGTGGCCCACATCCATCAGCAGAAGCTGCTCGAGCTCAGCAGCATAGTGCAGGGCAATGGTGGGGGCTGCCACCCAGGCGACTGTCAGCTGCAGGGCCACAAGTGCCATCAGGCGGGGACTGTGCTGGCCTGCTGCCAACAGCTGGACGACCGCCTTGTGCACAGCATGCCCAGGCTTGTGCAGCTGCTGCCTGCAAGGCAAGGAGCAACAAGGTGCAGCTCTCGTCAGTATAGATGAGCTTGTGTAGCGACAGCCTGCTGTGCATATACCGCCAGCTAGGCACAGCAACCTTGATGCACTCATCACAAACATGCGGAAAAAATCACACACTGGGCCTGTCTGGCATCTATGCTCTCACCAGATGAGACGAGACGCCACCTCTTGGCTAAATGCCTAGCCTCTGTGTTGTGCAGAGAGTCCATCTGCTGCACAACACGAATACCAACCACCATAAAATTGCGGGTGGTGACCGGCCTCCTCAGCTGAAACACCCTGCAACGAAGGCTCCTCTGCCCAGCCACTCACCAACACCTCTGCATCACAGCCGGCAGCAGCAGCGTGTTCACTGCTGCCATCCAGTCCACAGGCCGCTTTTTGCGCAGGCGGGACAGGCCCTTAAGGGCAGCGCTGCTCAGGCTGCCATACAGCTGCTCGACACACTCGCTGTGCGCCTGCGTCATGTTCTCGATGCTGCCGCCAGCAGCAGCCGCTGCGGACTCAGCAAAGGTGCCGGAGGCCAGAGCAGCTGCAACCAGGGTCCTGCAGCAATCAGGGATGCGAATGGACGTGTTTATGCTTGGCCAGGTACAAACTGTTTGCATCTGGGCGTTGCCATGTCACGGCTGTCCCCCACAAGCAGCTTGGCTGCAGCCCCTGAGGTGAGGACTTCTGGACAAACAACAGGTGGGAAGGGCGCTGCATCTGGTGCCATTGTTCCCACCCACCTGCTGCTCTGCATCAAGGGGACCCAGCAGGGCGCGGTGGCTGTGTGCAGGGCTTGCAGCACCTGAGGCACCAGGCGCCCAGATGCAGATGCACTCAGGAACCCTGGGTCTGTCTGGCCAGGCCGCTTCAGACTGCTGCGGTGCTGCCACTGCTGCAGGCGGAGCTCGAGCAGACTGGCCAGGCATTGCCAGAGTGGCCCCTGCAGCTGGGGGGCTTGGGCCTCCTGAATGCAGCATCATGAATTTCTGCTGAGCTACCTGCACGTGGGCCATGGTGAAGCCCGGCTGGGGGGCTCAGACATTGCAGGGACTGCAGGGGCTGCTTCAGGCCTCATATTCAAGGCATGTGTACCACCTTGATGCTTTCTTTCCTGCCACTGGCCTCACACTTTTGGAAGGGCCACACACGCAATCCGACGGGCCAGCTTCACTTGCCGCTGAGGACTGACCTCTTGTATGCCGGCCAGGCCAGTCAGAGCCTGCATGACCAGCTCAGGGACCTCGGCATGCACCTGCGGCGCCAGCCTGCCTGCGGCGGCCAGCGTGGCCGCGGTGTGCCCCAGCGCCTCCAGTTGGGACAGACCTGTCCTCAGCTGCTGGGGCTGCCCCGGCGTGGCTGCCTGGACTGCCAGCTGGGCACCCGAGCTGCGGTGCCAGCCGCCCACGAAGGAGAACAGGGGCCGCCGCAGCTCTTCGGCAGCTGCCAGCAGGCGCTCAGCGCTTGCACTGCCCCTTGAGGTGGTGTGACCTGGCTGCTGCAGGCTCCAGCTCAGATGCAGGAGGTGGAGCCCTGCCTGACAGCAGCACTGCAGCGCAGCCCCACACGAGGCAGCCTCTTCAGAATCTGCTGCCGCCTGGGGCTCGCTGGCGGAGGTGAGCTTGCAGACCGCAGCCTGGGTGATGGCGCTCAGCTCGCTGGAGGCGTCAGCCAGCATGCCTCCCAGGCGCCACTGCAGCTGCGTGGCAACCTGGGACCCACTGATCTGCAGCACCTGCACTTGCAGCACGCAGCACATGACACTGCCCAGTTTATCAGCAGAGTGGCTCGTGCATGTGATTGCATGGCAAGGTGCTGAAAGCTGCGCACTGCTCTGCCAGTGCAAGGCAGTCTGGCGGGTGCTCACCTCCAGAGCAGCTGCCAGCAGGAGCAGAGTGCGCAGGACACGCTGCCTGCACAGGTAAGGACGGTGGTGTATGTCGTGCACGCCCTGGCCCAGCTCTTGGAAGACCTGCATGGCAAGGTTGAGACCTTGAGGGACCCTGCTGGTGATGTCCTGACTGCAAGCCCAGAGCCTGCCTCCGCCCAGCAGCTGCATAGCATGCAACGTCAGCCACACAGTAACCAAGCAGAGCTGCAGCAGACCAGGCAGCGCTGCAAAGACCCGAACAGAGCCTGGGTGCCTGCGGAAGCCTGCTGCAGGCTTTGCTGGCACCTCATCCTCAGGCTCAGTCAGCCTGGCAGGCTCCAAGCTGCCTGCCACTTGTGTGGTCTCATCAGTAAGTGCCATGACAGCATCCGCCCCGAGCTCTGTAGCACCCTGACACACTCCCTGAGAACTAAGCTGTTCCTGATGCAGTGGCATGGTGACTCACAGCTCTGCTGGGTGACATGCAGTGCTGTGTTGCAACTCACCTGGTGGCTCTCTGTAGCCTTGGCTGTCACAGCCAGCAGCAGGGCCAGCTGCAGTGCCAGACTGCGCCATCGCTCAGCAGTCTGCTGTGTAGCAGGGCCACCTCTGCTAGGCGCTGAGGTCTCAGGTGCGATGCCGCCAACCTTCTGGAAGGCGCTGGCAGCTGAGACAGTCCTGAGAGCAATGCTGCTGCCCCCATCCGCCACATGCGCAGTTGCTAGCCAGTCTGCAGCATGAAGGGCGGCTTGTCAGGCGTGGCACTGTCAAGCGTCAAGCTGTGCATGCTGGAGTGTGCAATGAAGTATGACGTGTAGCGAGCCATGTCAGCTCACCTGCAACAAGCTTTCTGAGAGGCCCAGCAGCCAGCAGCTCACGGCGTGGAAGCGCTCCCAGGAAAGACATAACAGCCTCCAGACTGACCTCGGAAGGCTGCACAATCAGCTTGGCCAGCCTCACATACCCTGCACGCCAGGCAGCAACGGCTTGCTTGCAGATCAGGAGCACAGAGCCTTCTTCTGCCTGTGTCAAGAGGCAGAACAACTTTTTGAGTATGAACATGACGTGAACTGAGAGTGTCAGGCCCAGTGGGCATGCATGCGCACTGCCTGCAGTACCTTGACAGGCCTCAGACCGCTCCTTCGCAGTGGTGCCCTGGCTCAAGTCTGCGCAGCGCTGCTGCAGCATGCTGAGCACCTGCCCCTGAAAGGCGGGGGAGTGCTGCAGCGCCTGCAGCTGCGTGGCAGCCACGGCGGCCAGCAGCAGCGGCAGCATCAGGGGCCGCCCTGGCCGCATGCCTGGCCGCCCCACGCAGCTCAACAGAGCCAAGATGCACTCCTGCTGGCCTGCTGGGGTTTGAGCTGCCATGAAGGACAGCATGAACGCCTGCAGGTGCTCCGCGGCCGCCGAGCCGGTGGTGAGCCAGGCTGCAGTCACGACGCTCCCATCAGCAGGTAGCTCATGGCAGTGCCTATGTCCTCCAGGCTGCACATGCTCATCAACCAATCCTCTTGCCAAGTTCAGCATGGCAGAGCACAGGAGAAGTAGACAAAGATCTGAAATGTCAGCTTTGCATGCAGTAAGCAAGCTCGCCTGTGGCCGCAGAGCCGCCAAGCAGGGGCAGCAGCGTGTCTACCAGGAAGTGCAGCGGAACCTGGCCACAGTGGTCAGGGCTCCACGGCTGACACAGGAAGAGTTCAGCAGCAAGCCTTTGCACCTGCAGCACAGCTGTTGCACTTCATGCGGGACTTGTGTGTCATACAGGGAGTGGCTTGTGAACGGAGCTACCTGTGGGTTGTTGTGGCCAAAGGATTGCTGCCACAGCACCGCCATCCAGCTGAAATCAAACGTCGGAGCTGTGCTGGGCTCCTGGCCCCTGCAGGCACAGCAGAGAACATCAGGGTCCAGCACAAGCTGTGCTGCCTTACTCATGTGGCTGCCCTTGCCTGCTAGTAGTGACATGCTCATGAAGAAGGGGGATCAAGTCCTTGAAAGCAGCCTGCAGCAGCAGATACAGGGACGGCCTGGCATCATGCAAGAGAGGTGGTGGAGCGTGCCTGTCCTGCCACACTCAAGAGTGCGGCGTAGACCAACAGGCAGCCAGCTGTTGGGACGCAGCAGTGCTTTGCAGGACATGCAGGCGTGCGAGCAACCGATGTTGACAGCGCCCACCTCTACCAGCTGCAACCCATACTCTCTCAGCAACTGCATCAGCGCCAGCAACCAGGCCCAGGGCTGGTGCTGGGCCAGTGGCCCCAGAGCCTGCTGCAGCAGGAACAGGGCCTGCTTGGAGGTGGTAGGGTCCTGCACCTGCAGGGCAAGCCAGGGAGCAAGGGCGTCGGACCAAGTGGGCGACCAGATGTCGTGCAGAACATCAACTGCTTGGGTACCAAGCTGGCACGGGGACGGGTGCCAATGGCTGTCACTGGGGCCTTCTGGCATCACTGCCATGATGCTACACTTCTGGCCTGCACTTCTGGGGTCAGGGGTGCATGCTGGGCGACTTCTGTCTGACTGCACTGGCAGCGCTGTCCTCTCCAAAACTCACCAGCAGGTGCCGCAGAACCTTCCCCAGTGAGGGGCCTGTACTGTTCCCCACAGCGAGCAATGCTGTGCCTGCAGTGCCCTCCGCAGCGTGGGATGCTGGGCGCAGCACTGCTCTCCGGCACCTCACAAGAGCTGCCAGTGCATCTGCTCGCCCAGGCCCTGGCTCCATGACCAGGCCCCTGCAGCAGGACATGTAGAGGGTCACCCCAAAGCAGATGGCACGGCAGCGAGCCCACCACCTAGCAGGTGCCTGACAGCTGCAAGAGCAGGGCAGACAGCAGGAAGATAGGATGTTCCCATCCACACCTGCAGACCTGCCAGACCTTGAGGCCAAATTCCTCCTCTTTCGAGCCGCCCACGTGCTCAGCGCAGCCTGCCAGGGACGGCAGCAGGGTGTGTGCTGCTGTGCTGCGCAGGCGGTTGCTGCGGGAGGCCAGGCAGGCGCATGCAGGCTCTGTCAGCAGCTGCAGGGCGACATGCTGCACCTCAGAGGCTGCATGCCCTGCAGGGGTTCAGGAAAGCCATGCTGGATGAGGAGGACTGCGCAGTAAAGAGGCGCTTGAGGTTATTGTGCAGAGCATGCGGAGCCTGTCTTGCCTGATGGAACCAGCAGACTTGGCAGCAGCCGCCCAATGGCAGCCAGGCTGAGTGTCTGCGTTGCCTGCAGCAATGCATCGACATCTGTGGCAGGGAGGGGCAGGCCGGACTGGCTGAGTGCTTCAGGCAGGGGAGACATGTGTGCTCATTGCTGGCTACCTGCTCCGAGGTGTGTTGGTGAGCTGCTATGCCAGGGTCTGCCTGTCTCGCAGCCTCAGCCACTGCATCTGCCGCCTGCGCAAGCAGACCCTCCTCCATCCCTGCCTGTACAAGGGCTGCACCCAGCCAGGCTGCCACCTGCATGTTGCATGATTTTGTCACTTTTGGCCTTGCGCGCTGACGCAGTGCAAGCAGGGGATTGGCGCTGTGTCAGGCTGCGTCACAGCTAATGACTGCTCAGGTGGAATGTTACCATGCGCTTGCAACCACCGACATGCTCAAGGCAGGGTGCCCCCAGGAGCTTCTGCTGACCTGTATTGCTGAGGTGGCAGCCAGGCTGTCAGAGGACAGCGCCGGCAGAAAGACCCTGGACATGAGTTCTAGCCGATCAGCGTATGCTTGGAATGCTCCCTTCCACAGACTGGCGGCTACTGCACATTCGGCTAACTGAAGTGCAGCAGACTGGCCTTGTGCCTCCTGTATAAGCTGCAAAGATTCAGGTCAGCGCGCATGAGTTTGCATGTGTATTACAAGCTGTTAGACATTGCTTCTGCACCTGTAATGCACTCCATCCAGGATTGCACTTGGCTGCTGATGGGCTAGACTTGTCTACAAGAGCTTTAGCTACCAGAATGCAGCCCGAAAATGAGCTTCCTAGGGCTGCTGATGAGTTTATAACATCAGCACATGCCATGGTCGTGCGATCAATGTCCAGCAGCCCCATCTGAACAACGACAAGGTGGTTAACCAATGTTGACCACTTTCAGAGTCCCCAGCAGCACAATCAACTTTGTTACACAGACAACATGCTTACATCACTTGTGACTGTGTGGTGTTTCTATGGCTTACTGAACGGCGCAATGTAGCAACAAATAGCAGGCTTGAACAATCATTGGCTTGGATGTTCAACATCTGCAATGCATTGCTTGCTCTGGTCTCTGCAAGATGATGCAAAGCAGGGCTTGGTGAGTGGAAAGCTCCTGCATGCATCAAATGTGGTTGAAGCTCCCGTGACTGACCAGGCCAGAACACCTTTACATTGCAGTGCTCTTTGTGCACCAGTAAGTGTCAGCCTTGGACCTGCATCTGGTCTGGGCTATGTGCATCACTGGTGCCACCATATGAAGCACTGCTGGTTCATCCATGGTCTTCATTCGCTTGAGCGCATCTGTTGTATAGCTTTAGCTGGGGAATGGTGGTTGCCCCGGTAGTAAATCATAGTGTCTGAGGGCCATGCTGAACACTGAACAAGCACAGACGGAGACGATAGCTTTCATAGGCGACAGGGAAGGGAAGGGTGAGCTGGAAAGGGATGGGCATACTATACAATGATGACAAAGTCTGAATCAGGAGAGGGCTCCCTTTTGGGGCCAGCTCTACGCGCTGGCGCCAGGTGCTGCTGGGACCGTCGTGAGGTGCCAACTCCACCTCCTGCCTGCAGCAAGCATGCGCACACTCCATGCAAGCGGTGCAGCTGGGCTGCAAGAAGAAGCTGCATCATGGGGCTGCCGACAGTCTGCAGCAGCATGCACGGCCGTGGCCGTGCATGCTGCATGATAACATGCTCTGGCCCGCCAGCTACATGTGTGCACGCTCCTGTAGATTGGTGCCCGTGCACCTCAGATGGCTTGTCCGCTGCCTGCCATCTGTGTGGCTGCTTTCTCAGAGAGGTGCCACTCCAGCAGGCATGCTGCCACTCCGCCATGGTACCGTGGCGGTCGGACCAGTGCCACGAGTAGATTGCATGCTGAAAACATCATCTAATGCAGCTTCATACAAGCCAGCGCTGTGCGGCTCCACTCCTTGTTGGCCTCAAGTTCTAGCTCACAGTCAGCAACAGTGATGCGGCCCAGGGGCGCCCACCCACCACCTGTCCCTCACACAGCAGCAGCAAATGTCCCCGCTGAGCCAGGCAGCCCGTTGTCATCCCTGCCAGCAACTTGCCACCTGGTTCTAGCAGCTGTCCTGTGACGGTGGCTGTGCATCACTGCCACTAATTTGGGATCAGTACCTGTAGGCCACAGCATAGCACAAGCCGATCCAGCGACACCCACAGCGCCCTTTCCACCCACCTGCCGGCCACGTGCCGCCTGGCTGCGATCGCTGCCCTGCGATGCTGGCTTGGTATCGCTGTCGCCATCACTGTCAGTGATGGTGATCGTCTCAGAGGGACCCTCGCCCATCTCCTGCCCCTCCCTCTGCTGCTTCTCCCTTTGCTGGCCACCGGAGGGGCCAGCAGCCACCTGAGAGCAACTGGCTGGTGCAATGGCCTCCGGCAAGATAGCGCTGGCCTGCCCCAGGGGCCCCACAGGCTGAGGGCTGGGTCCCTCTGCCTTGGCAGTGCGTGCTGACCTCAATAGCGAGGAGCTGCGACCCCCCGGCGTGGCAGTCTGGGCCGGCCCCTCTGGCCCTGCTGGCAAAGGTGTGCTAGCCTCTGGCTGGGCAGGGGGCGCCTGCTTAGCAGGCCTTTCAGCCGTCCCTAGGCCAGGACCACTTGTTGAGTCATGACTGAAAGGGGTTACCCGTTTCAGAAGCCCTCCTTTGCCTGCTGCTGCGTCGCCAGGCCCCTCCACTCCCTGCTGGCTCCCAGCGACATCCTGAGGCTGCCGCATGTTTTTCTTGGAAGTGGGCTGCTGCTGACTGCTGGTGGCAGGAACAGGTGTGGCAGCAGGCTGGGTCAGCCGCCGCATGGAGCTGGACTGCCGAGGTACAGCAGGCCCGGGGGCCACCGCCACTGCAGCCTTCCTGGCTGCAGCAGGCTTTGCAGGCGCGGGGGACGAGCGCGCGGAGCCTTTCTGGGCGACCCTATTGGCCCAGGCTGCAGCCTTTGAGAGTCTCCTGCCCTTGGGGGAGGCCCCGGGCTTGCCCTGGGACTGCCCTGCTCCTGCTGTGGCAGCATGCCTTGCAGGCGCCGGCGATGAGGGGGCACTGCTCTCCTGCCGGCCCGGGGCAGCCTGAGCAGCCTCCCTCACCCGTGAAGGTACGCCTGTGGCCTCTCTGGCATGCTGCCTGGCCTGCACCGCCTGTGGACTGGCTGCAGGCCTGGCAGGCACAGCTGACAGGACGGAGGCATCCTGGGAGGCCTGGGTGGCCAGAGGGGCCTCCTGCGGCTTGGAAGGCTCCTCCTGCTGCCTGCCCGATCCGGCCTGTGAAGTGGCAGCAGGTCCCCTGGGCCTTGAGGGACCCTCCTGCTGCGGAGGCTGATCTGCCCCTGGCAGCGGGAAGCTCGTGGCCTGCTGCTGGGCGAGCCCGGCAGGTGTCTCTGAGGTTTCCTGGCAGCCGGCCTCAGATGAAACAGGCGCCTCCCTGGGCGGCGGCAGCTGACAATGTGGGGCTGCCCCGGCTGGGTGGCAGCGCCCCAGCCGGCTGGGCACCTTTGGCTGCGTGCTGGAGCCGGAAGGAGCAGCAGCAGTGACCTCGGCCACGGCAGCAGCCCCCTTGCTTGGCGCACTCTCAGCAGCAGCAGCCGCCTTGCTCGGCGCACTCTCTGCAGCAGCAGCCGCCTTGCTCGGTATGCTCTCACCAGCAGCAGCAGCTTCCCTGCTGCTGGTGCAGCTGCTGGTCCGCAGCGCCTGCTGCACTGCCCCCTCCCCACTTGCCCGCTGCTGCTCCCTGCCTGCAGACTTGTCTGAGCCACCTGGCGTCCCAGGCACCCGCCCAATCCGTGAAGCCGGCGATCTGGAGCGGCGCCCCACCCATGTCGGGCTGAGTGGCGCAGGCGAGCTGCCCTTCGCTGCATCCTGCTGCTGCGGGACAGGCAGGGCGTGCCTCTGCCCCACCATGCCCACCTGTGGCGCAGACCCTGCAGGGTGGTGACAATGCCTCGTGTGTCAGGCAGGGAAGCCTGCAGGGAAACAGTCTGTGCGGGCGGCTGACTGAGCAGCTGCTGGTTGCTGTGCAGTGCAGGCCAGATGGTGCTGCAGGCCCTTCAGAGGCACAGCTGCTGCCTGCGTCGTAGTGTTGGTCGGGTCAGTGCTGCAGGCCCTGCAAGCCACTAGAGGAGGCCGAGAGCTCCTTGAGCTTCAGGCAGGGGCAGCTGCTGGCGATCAGTCTGGTGTGCAGTGTTTCTGCCCACTGGCACGCACAACCTGTCAGAGTGCAAGGTGGCCACCAGCCCACTGAATGCCTGCTGTGCAGTGCTGTATCCTACCTGGTTGCATGCTTGGCATGGCGGGCCGCATGGTTGGCACGCCAGGGTTGCCTGGCCGTGGCTGGACGCCTCCAGAACCATGTGGTCGCTGGGCCTTGTCAATTGCATTGTTTGCCATCTGGATCCACTGCTGCTGGCCAACTGGCGCCATCCTGTTGAAGACATCCAGGGGGACCTCCTGTTTGGTCAGGAAGTTGAGCTGGGCAGGCGTCAGGGTGGCTGAGCGAGGCCCCTGGGGCCGGGGACCACTGCCTGGCGCGGCAGAGGCTGCTGGGGCAGCAGGCGGCCCTGGTCTGGGCTGGGCAGCCACCCCTGGGGTGATGCCACGGCCCAAGCCAGCAGCAGCACCAGGGTGGCTGCCCTGGTGCTGCTGCTGGTGCTGCTGCTGGTGGTGCACTGCGGGCTGTTGGTGCGCTGGCTGCTGGGGCGGTGGCTGGTGCTGCTGTTGGCCTGTCAAGGTTGGCGCCCGCACGGGGCCCTGCGCAGGCAAGGTGTGGCAGCTCAGCCATGCCTTGCGGCTCCCCGGGCTCACAGAGTTCAGAATAGCCACAAAAGGTGGACTGACCTGGACCTGCTGGAGGAAGCGTGTCCACATCTCTGGACCAAGGAAGCTGCTCGTCTGAGCCACCCACTCATCACTTGGTGCGTTCTGTGCCTGCAGAGATGCAGTGCCGTGGTGACTGCTTGCAGATATCCAACACTGCAGCCAACCAAAGAGTTTTACTGTTTTACCAAGTGGGCAGGAGCCTTGGCAAAGCAGTCATAGCTGGCAGAGCATAGCACCCAGCCACACGGAGCGGCTGCAAATCCAGGTGCTGCCCAGTGTCAGGTGCAGTCGTCAAGCTGGCCAGATGATGTGTTCTGCTTACCTTGAGACGCTTCATCAAGTTGCGCAGATCATGCCGCCTCCTCAGGTCACCAGATCGCTCAAGTTGACTGTCAGCCCAACTGGCATACGCGCGGAGTCTGCTGCATGTCAACTGGCCAGAAGACCCGCTACCTGCAGCATCACCGTGGCTCCTGAGTCTCAAGCACTGCCAGGGTGTCCCTGCTGTCTCCCCAAAGGCATCCTGACAACTCATCTTGTGACCGTGTAGCCATTCCGGGCTGTGCAAGTGAGGGCTGCGCTTGACTCTGCGGTGCCTGCTGTGTCGGACGCATGTGCTGCATCTGCTGGGGTCCAGCATGCTGGTGGTGTGGTGCAGAGTTTCTAGGAATGGCAGCGGTGCCCTCCTTCTCAGGACTGAGTATTGGGTGTAGTGACAAGGCCGTATGCTAGGCACAGGCAGTGCTTCAGCGGCTGCATACCTTGCAGGTGTGGGCATGGTGCAGCAGCTGGCCCAACGCCATTGGCAGCCAAAATGCCATTGGTGTGCGGGCCAGCCACTGCTGTGGGCGCCATGTGTGGTGGCGCCTGCACTGCTGGTGCAGATGGAGGGGCCAGCGCGCTGTTTACCTGTGCATGAAGCATGTGCAGACAGCTGCAACGGCAAGGCACCTCACCCCCTATGGCTGTTGCAGCCGCAGCAGGGTGGCTGCCGGCCAGCGATCCCTGAGCTAGGTGGCCTCGCTCCAAGCGCGCCTGGTCCCCACTGCCTGGCACATGACCAGGACTCCTGCCACTCCCTGAGTGTCCCTGCCGCCCAGCCGCAGCATCTGCATCAGCTGCCGCAGCCTTTGGGGCAACCTGCTCCTGGCCATGTGCCTGCTCCTCACTGGCTGGCGCGTGGCCAGGAGTCCTGCCGCCGCTCATCAGAGATGCCTGCTGCCCGGTAGCAGCGCTGGTGTTGGCAGCATGTGATGCCCCAGCCATCACTTGGGCGTAGAAGGAAACAGGGCGTGGTCCGCCATCGGGCGCAGCGCGCTGCTGTGGCGTCAGCTGCCCAGCCTGCTGTGCAGCAGCAGGGGATCCCCCCGGCTTGCTAGGCAGCTGAGGAGCAGGCTGCCGAGGAGGCGGCCGCTGAGCAGCACCAGGGGTGGGCTGAGCATCCTGCTGTGCAGGGCCTGCAGAGGGCCCAGCACCAGAGGAGGGTCTCTGGCGCTGGTGAGCCCCCACGCCAGCTGCAGGCTGCGACCTGCAGGGACCGGGTGCGGGAGGCACCTGCTGGTGGCGACCAGTGTGCTGGGTGCCCCCCTGGAAATGGTCCCCCCGACCAGGTGGCGGCACAAAGTCCTCATCGTCATCATCTGAGGCAGCTTTCTGCAGGCAGAGGGGTTCTGCGCTGAGAGGCGTAGTGGGATTCATCAGCTTCAGTCAGGTGAGAGGCAGAGGCCATCAGATGCAGCTGTCTGCAGCCAAGGAAAGTTCACAGCTGACACAGAGTAATCGCCTGTGCTGTACAGCTTGCTCATGAGCTGGCCAGCTTCGACCTCGGCCTGAGCATGGTGTATTGGCGGAATGCAGGAGTGAGCAAGCCCTGGTCACAATGTTGTTACTGAGCATCACTTGTGCCATGTACACAGGAGCAAAATCTGAGGGAACTTGTCTGCCATTTGCACATTGCCACACAGGAGGCAAGTGAAACCTCAGCAAGCCAGAGCATACAAGCCTCTTCCAGCATGCAGAGTTGCATCGTGCAGCCTGCAGCAAGCTGCCTCTAAACAAAGGCAGCCTTGACCAGGCACGCTGTTGCTGCACATGTGAGGCTGCATGCAACAGCCTTCAGGCAAGCCACGTGCTGCACCAGGCCCGTCACGAGCACTCGCCTTCAGGCGGCGAAGGCGCCTGGAGCGACCCCTGTTGTCGGTAGCAGCCGTCCTGGCCAGTTCCTCCCTCTCCTGGAATGCTGCGCGGGCCGCCCTGCGCTGCTCTTTGCTCAGGATCTGCAGTGAGTGGACCGAGCCAGATCAGCTACGCGACGAACCAATGTAAGCAGAGAGAACCAGGCTGTCAGGAGCTTCAGGAAGCCTGGCAAAAGGCAAGAAGGGACCAGTAGGAGGTGCTCTGCTCTTTGCCCAGCACCTGCATAAGGTGAGGTGTGTAAGGTCAGCTGACTGACATGAGGCATATAGGGGGTCGGACAAGAGTGTATGAAGTGCCCTGCTGACTTCTTGTCAAGTGAGCACGTAAATGCATGCAGCCCAACTGACATCTTGTAGCAGCCAGTTGCAAGATCAGGTTCCCCTGGCTGTGCAGCCTTGCACTTGATCTCCAGCAATTCTGCACCCTGGTAACATGTACTCCGCAAGGAGGACGACAAGAGCTGACGTCAAGATCTTCTGTTAGCGCATCCATGTGGTCCTTGACTACCTGCTTCTGCTTGCTTTGCAGCACACCGCATAGCCACCACAAGCGGGTTTGGTCAGTCAATCTCCTCACATCCTTTCACTGGGTTACAAGCGGAGTCAGAGCTGCTCCAATTGACGCTCATGCCTCCACAAATAAGAAGATACCAAGACCAGGCCTTCTGGCGACGCATCCTTGGTTAGTCATTGACGTCCCACACGCCTCCTGAACGCCTTGCAGCACATGCCCACCACAGTCAACATCTGGTTGATAAAAATAAGACCCCACCTGGTCTAGGTCCTCTGGCAGTGAGTCCTTGTAGTCTTTGACCTCTGCAATCCATGGCCGTGGCCTCTTGTGGTCCTGCCGCAGCACCTCCTTCAGCACTGGGTCGGTGCTGTTCTCCGCAGAGGCCACCTTTCCCTCAGCTGGAGGGTCAAAGTAGTACACATTTCTGTTCTTAGAGTCCCGGCCTGCACAAGCAGCCGTCAGGTTTGCAGCGGACACAAACTTCCCCGCACCAGGATCGTTGGTCATGGCAGACAGCAGACTGTGCTGCCAGGTGGCCAGTCATGTATCACGTGTGGGGGACCTGAAGAGAGTGAACGGCCAAAGGTGCACATCGTGCAGTCTTGAAACATAAGGGAAGGTGAACTCCCAGCTACAGACATGCTGCATTGCGGGCTCCCTTGCAGAGGGTGCTTGCCACTTAGCATGACTTGGCCCATGCCCTCTGCATTCCTCAGAAAATGACTGTGAGGACATAGACCAGATTTGGCAGCCCCCTTGAGGCAAGACCCCACCACTGGCAGGCACAGCTGCTGCTGGGTTGCCTCAAGCACAAGCCTTTAGTAGCACGGATGGCAGGCCAGCGTGCATGCACAAATCACACCCAGAAAGGAGCCGGTGCAATCACATGTATGGACAGGCAGGCACAAGGCAATCAGCAGTAAAGTGATTGGCGACCTTGCCCAGCAGGCTTGAAGAGCTACATACAACTCAACAGCATGTCGCCACAGGAGTCACCTCTAATGTACTTTTCATCCACCACACGCATGAACAGCCCCTGCTTGTCAACGCTCTTGTTGTGCATCACATGCTCTGCGGTGCCAGAGTACAAGAGCCGGTACACAAAGGTGGGGTGCTGCTGGCCCATGCGATAGATGCGCCCGATGGCCTGCACAGGTGAATTTTGGATGCTGAGTCTCACAAATACTGCAGAGACTTTTTGTGGCTTGGGAATTCAGGACAGGCACAACAAGCAGGCAGCAACGAAGATGCATGAAGCAGCAAATGCCTTCGGAGGAGGATGCTCCCCTTGAGGTCAATGGCTGCTTTGCAACAGCAACACACCACGGCTACCCCAGAGGCAACGAGCCAGCTGCACACGCCGGCAGCCAGCTGCGTGGAATGCAGTGCTCTGACCTGAGCATTCCAAACAGGGTTCCAGGGCTCGTCAAAGATGATCAACCGGTGAGCAGCAACCAGGTTGATGCCCAGAGCGCCAGCCTTGGTGCTAAGGAGGAGCACCTGTGTCACAGAGGCAGCAGGCTGGGAAGAGGGAGAGGCAACAAGCTGTGCACCTCATGGGCTGCCCAGCAGCAGATGTACCACGTGCTGCCCTGCAGTGTACTGCACATTCCCCCTTAATGATTCACAGCGCTGCAGCAGCAAGTCAACGTCGTGAACACACGACAGCAGAGCAGGCAGGACAGGCAAGCCAGAGTGCTGTCCACTGCTTGCGTGGTGGCCACATGCCACAAGACGAGAGAGACCTCTGCCGGGCCAGCGTCCCGGCCTGTTGCCTGCACCATGCCCTGGGGACTCTGGGGACTTGCATGGGCCCTCAGCGCAAGGTCAGACAGCCATGCTGCCCCTCACCTGCACTGGTGAGTCGAGGTCCTGGAAGGAGTCCACCAGGGCCTGCCTCTTCCCAGCCACAGTCTTCCCATCCAGGCGCAGGTAGTCCCTGTCCCTTCTCCACGCCAGATGCTGCAAACAGAAGCAGACCCAGCTCTCATCACAGGCCTGGATGCAATGTTTGGCCAGGCCACATGCCGCCAAGACAAGCAAGACCAGCTGTCAGTTGAGGACGCTGGGGAACACCAGAGGCTTGAGCGTGCTGCAGGCAGGTGTCCAGGGCAAGCACAGGTTGGGAGTGCCTCAGATTCACATACTGCAACGCAAAGCAGGCACAGTTCAGGAGCAGACGACCTGAGGAAACAGCAAAGGCTTCAAGGTGCAGCGTGACTGGTCACGCGCCAGGTGCTGCATGAACAGGCAGGCACAGCTCTGAGCTGAGTGTAGAGCAGACTCCACCTTCTGAAAGGCGTTTTCTGCGGCCTCCAGGGCATAGAGCCTCTCAGAGAAGATGATGAGCTTCTCATTGGACTTCTGGCACAGCCTGACAATCTGTAGCATGATGTCCTGCTTGGCTGTGTCCAGGGTGTCCATCCTTTGCTGCAGCTCAGCCTCCGCAGTCCTGAGTCCTGCTAGCAGCTGCTGTGCCGCCCCTGCAGGTTGGAAGAGCTCTTGTCATGTCAGTTGTGCTGCCTGCCTGTAAATCGCTTCTCAGCCACCTGCAATGCTCACAAGATGACCTTGGCTGCGCAGACAGTCTGGCGGCAGCAGCTGACCTGCAAGTACAAGAAGACAACATAGGGCATGTGCCTTGACCCTTGGACCTCTGACAGCAGCAGCTGAGCAGCATCTGCAGGCACAGCACGCACACAACAGCACGCTAGTACAGCCAGGCTGAGGCTCAGGCAGCACTAGACAAACATTAGACACGTTGCACGCAGCAGAAACACTCAAACGCAGGCGGTAAGGGCTGCTTGACAGGATCAGCAGGTTGCTGGCATCATCGCAGGGCCTCGTATGTGACTTACCTGGTTGCAGCGTGCTGCTCTTCTTCCCAGAAGCACAGTGTGATGGTGTGAGATGAGCAAGCGCTGCCAGATGTGGTGCTCCTGCAGCAGGTAATGCGAGACACTTTTTATCTAAGTTGCAGTCTTGGGCCCAATCACACCTGATGCTTGACTTGCCCCATTGCCACCTTCACTGAAGTAATGCAGCCAATGCAGTGCACAACGACCCCTGGCTGTCTTGGGTGACACCGATTTGCAGTCAATGCCAGAGCACAAGATGGCCTCATGGAGCAGGACACATGAGATTCTGACCTAGGACGTCAGACGCTGCCACAGCATCAGCCCCACTGGGTGCTGCTCCAACATCAAGGGGGCGTGCCTCAGGCATCATCTCAGCGCCCAAGCCAGCGTTGAGGTCCGCCTCTGCAGCCTGCTTGCCTGCAGCAGGCAATGCACCAGGGCTTTCAAGGCCACCGGACCACAGGCTGCTGAGCCAGCCAGCGAGCATGAATTACTTGCCCGCAGCAGAAACCACAGCATAACTCAGTGGTAGGCCTCCAGCCTCGCTGAGTTGTCACTGCGCCTGATCCAGCCTTTACGTCACAATCTGGCCGGCTTGCCTGCAGTGTGAACCACACCACAGCACATTCATAGGCCTCTGGCTCGGCCAATGTATTACATGCCTGAGCCAGCCCTGGCATCCACCCCAGGTTGGTTGCTTGCCTGAGAGGCACCAAAATCCATTAGTGGTCCTCTGTGCAAGATGTGACTGTAGCCCAAGGCCTATCCAAGTGGGTGCTCAGCATGTTGTCAGCAGACAGGGCCTGGGCTGACGAGTGCATCCTGACAATAGGCGGCTATCTCAGACAGAGCTGCATTCAAGGCGACATGTACCTGCCCCTGACTGCTCCTCGCCCTGCTCTGCCTTCTTCTCTGCCGCCCTCACGTTCCCAGCCGCCAAGTCCTCCAGGTAGGCCTGGTACTTCCTTGGCCGGTTGGCGATGAGGCGCAGAGCGTCACAGTCTCTCCAGAAGTTCCCAGTGCCAGTTTGGTGCACCACCTGCAACAGAGTGAGTCTAGCTCATGGCCAAACTAAGAGTACAAGAACCAACACACTGGCCTTGGAATTTCATGCCGGATGGAGACCCCACGGCAGTGGAGTGCACGCTGCAGCATGCGCTTCACTTCAGCCCACATGATAAGGCTACACATGAAGTCAGCCGTTGTCACCAGCACCCCCAATATCTTTTGCAGCAGCAGCTGCTTGCAGCACAAGAGCACAGGCCGTCAGCCTCTAGACCTGTTTGCGTTGAGCCTTGGCAGCAACATACAAGGTGCAAGCAGTGTGCATTGTGAGGCGACTTGCTGGCAGGAAGCAGGGCCTGGACCCAGAGGTGGCCTCCTTGACCCCATCCCAGGCAGTCAAACCTCTGCACAGGCTCCACATGCAGCAGGCAGCAGCAAGCCAGAGGTGACCCACCTTGATGTATTCCCGGTAGGCGCGGCTCTGCAAAGGAGCCATGTGCAGCAGGATGACGTGCTCCACCTTGGGGGGGAGCACCTTCGCCAGCAGGTCCGGCCCCTGCCTTTGAATGAAGTCCTTGGTGATGCTATGCAGCACGCTCAACCTGCTGTTCATCTCGCGGATTTCTTCACGGGAGGCTTCAGCCTGCTGGCCTGCAGCCAGAGTGGCAGGGGCTAGCACCAGCAGCTCACAGCCGCTGCGTCACTTGATTGGCAGTGCAACTGCTCCAGACTGCATTCTGCCCAGCTGAGGGGAAGAGCCCCATAGTAGCTGGACTTAGTGAGCATCCTGACAATGAAGGCACAAGCACCAGCCCTCGGTGGCTCACTATGACACAGAGGCCTTGCGGGGCATCATGGTGATGCACCGCCTCAAGGCTGGAAAGTGGCCTGTGCAAACGAAAGCAACAGCCCCACCAGGCAAGCTTGGGGTGCGTCAAACGTGCATGACCTGCAAGGCTTTGACATGTCTGACACAAAAGCGTGGACCATGTGGTGGCACAGTCTGGCTAATCTGGCACATGTTAGCCTGTTTCAGGAGACCACAAGACACTGCCAACACCTCTTTGCTGGCTGTAAGTCTTGGCTGCTGTTGGGCTAACTGCCTGTGCACTCACCCTTGGCAATCGGGTCTGCAAAGTCAGACTTGAAGTACTGCGGCGAGTCCAGGATATTGTCACAACACCATGTGATCATCTCGTAGTACTCATCTGCAGGCACACTAAGGAAATCAGCTGCGCACATTCGTGCAGCAAGCATTCATGCAAACACCCTCCCACCAGGCAGGCAGACTGGCTGCATGCGCAGGCTGAATGGATTCGTGGATGAGCATCTGCAGCTGGTTGCAGTACCGAGACATGGGATGCGTGAGGCACATACATGGGCAGCCCCTATTGCAAGCCAGGAGTGGCTGGTGACGATGCTGATGTAAGCGCTAGACAACAAGGGCCACATGCAGGAGCACCTGCATGGACAGATGTTTCCAGTGACCAGGCATGGCTCCATGCGCAGGCTGGGCAATAGCATGCTGGCTAGCACGGCCTGGCTGACCCACAATGCCCACCACCAGGCGGGCCACAGCAGCCCCCATCTGCATGACGCTGCTGCGTGACTCTTAGGTGCATGTCATGCAGAGCAAGCATGCAATGTGCTCCTACAGCAGTGCCCACCTAGCTTGTTCTGCAGGGGGTACCCTGTGAGAGCCAGCCGCCGCTTGGTGTGAACCTTCCTCATTGCCTGGGTGACCTGGCTAGTTGAGTTTTTGATCTCATGAGCCTCGTCAGCCACCACCACATCTGCGCCAGAGACCACTTTCTCCCAGGCCTCCTTGTGCTCACTCTGCAGGCAGCACAGCCAGCAATCGGACGCCGACAAGCACCAGGGGTTGCCTAGAGGCAGTCAGCTGGACCTCAACTTTTCATGTAGCCTCCACACGAGGTGCAGTAGGTTGACAGCAGCAATCACTATCGGGGCCTGTGATGCTGACCACTGCTGAGCGGCAAGCAGCAGACTACCATCTTTCCCTGCACCACCTCAAGTTTGCACCATCTTGGCACCCTCTCAGCGCGCTATCAGCATGCCCAACCATCTGGCAGCAGGAATGCTGAAACCTGCTGAGCAGCAGCCTAGGAGCAGCCCACATTAACCTGTTTGGCGTAAGGCATTGGGCTCTGCTGAGGAGATGCAGTCAAGCTGGCATGCACCGACATCATCTCACTGAAGAAGGAGCAGTGCTGGCAGCTGCACGCTATACCTTAACTTTGCTGCGCCCTGACAACAGGTCGTAGAGACAATGTGCCTGCTGCTGTTTGAAAGGTCATGTGTGGACCCTAAAACATCAAATGCCCAGCACAGGCAGCCCCTGCTCACCATGTCAATGCCTGCCTTGCCCTTTGAGCGATGCAGGATTTTGAACTTGCCATAGCTCAGGATGAGGACTGAGCCAGACAGCTTATGCCACTGGTTGATTGCCTCAAAGTGTGGGGTGTCCCATACAAACACCTGCAAGGCATGCAGTGGCACCCACTAAAGACATTGAGGTGTTCCTGAGTCAATTACAAAGCTTACTGCATTGCAGCCCCAATGGCCTTTTGTGCAGGCTGCCCTCCCTCTGCAGCCATGCACAGTGCAGGCCTGCCCACATTGGCTGCCTGGGGCGGACTACAGTCTCACCACAGCACAACTTGAACGCAAGCCAGACCAGAGCATGCTCCTTGGCTGAGCCCCACAGCCAAGCCGGTCATGCACCTGTCCTGACACTTCTGATTTGGCGCATGCACGGGCCCATCCTTTTGGCAGCACCCAGCCTACAGCACGCACGCAACAATGTACTGCAGGGCAGGCAGCCCAGCCGCACTTTCCCTGACGAGTGCGCAGGCCCACCTTCCTCCTGGTGAGCTCCAACTTGGTCTGCACCTCTTTGCTCTTGGGCAGCCATTTCTCAAACTCAGCCTTCCAGTTGGAGATGACCTGCAGCAGAGAGTTGTTGGCAAACACTGCTGAATGTTTGAAATGACGCAGGGCTGGCGCTTGACACAATCACACCCACATTGGACCCTGCAGCATGTCACCAGGCTATATACCTGTCCTGCTGGAAGACGTGTGCAGATGAGTGCAGCATCCCATCCCTGCGCCTTTCACTATGCGGAGCTGCAGCCTCAGGGACCAAAGGGATGCCAAGCTTCCAGCCAACATTCTTGCTCTGCTGGAGTCGCACAGAATGGATGCAATACTATCCAGGTGCCTGCCCCTGCCTGCTGTGGGCCAGGATGCAAAGTTGGAGACAGAAGGGATGCCAAACAGGTCCCATTCAGGCCAGATGTGAACTTTGCAGAGGGCCATGGGAGGAAGCATGCCGATCAATATGGCCAGACTACCTGATGGCACAGGCACCAGCTGCAAATCTCAGTGCTGCTGCTCTGCTGACCCCCGGCAAGCTGAGCGCCATGCAGGCGCAAATGGCAGGCATCACGCAGCGCAGCCGCGCCCCATACCTGGGCAGATGGGCCCAGTGCATGACGCAATTTGTACCGGCAGGCTCCACACCCAGTGGGCAGCAGCCGCACTTAGTGAGGCAGTATAAATCACATAAGCCATCCTACAGCTGGCCTGACCAGGCTGAGAAGCACTTTGCCATTGGATTAGCGCCATTGCAGCTGAAATCGGCTGGCACCAATACCAGCAAACAGCCCACTCAGGGAGTGCATGAACATTGCCCGCCACCCCAAGCCATGTGTACTGATGTACACGGGGAAAGTCCAGAGCTGTCCGAGCTCATGTTGGGGAGCACCACAGAGCAAGCAGCATCTCTCCAGCAGAAGAGGCTGGGCATGGGCCCGCAGCACGGCCCACCTTACATTGGCAGGCATCACATTCAGCGATCAGTATAGCTGCTGAACAAGGCAGGATGAACAGCACATGCCACCCCCATTCAGCTGCACCAAGCGCCAACCCAGCTCACATTGGCAGGCGCAACAACCAGCGATCGCGTCCCTGGCTTGCGTGTGTGGAAAAGGATGAGGAATGAGATGGTCTGAAGCGTTTTGCCCAGGCCCATGGAATGCGCCAGGATGCAGCCTGTCAAGTCATCTATGTCTTCTGGCCTTGCCGTCTGCACAAGGTACAAGTATCTCAGAATGCTTTTGGCTCGTGCCCAGCAAAGGCGCCTGTCTGTGACTAGGCACATACAATGCCAAGTTGTGTGAACAGCAGCTAAAGGCCAGCAAACAGATGCATGTGTATGTCTGCTGCAATGCACAACAGGCAGTTTGCTGCCAACTCAGCCGCTGGCTGGCCTTTCAGCAAAAAGTCAGCTGCAGCAGCCCAGCTGTATGCTATGCAACACTGCTGCAGATGCAGGCCAATGCCATGCCCGTTGCACAGACTCACCAGCATTGATGCATAAGTGATGCAAGCATGCTGGCCTCATCAGTCATGCGCACCTCATGTTCTGCATACAGACACCGCCAAAGAAATCGAAGGCCGTCCATCTGGTGGGGCTTGAGCTTGCTGGCCAGGTAAGCGGGCACCACCACCTGCAGGCAGGAGCATACAATGCAGGGAGGTGGCAAGTGGACCCCAGAGTGGCAGGCAGAGCAAGCAGTGGCAAGCTGAACCACAATGTATCAGACAGAGCAAGCAGCCATCACAAACTGTAGGCAACAACACAACCAAGGCAGCTTAAGTGGTGTAAAACATGGCCTTTGCCATCGCGGGGGGCAGCAGGGGCGCCACCTGCAGATGGGAACTGCAAAGAAGGGACGCGATAGCATTCCCCACCAAGCCCTGAGGACTCTCCACCCTGCCGCTGAGGTTTCCAAAACACCTCGCTGGCAGACACACAGCGTGAAAGCCCACAGCAGGGCCAGACAACATGGATCTAGGCCAGAGGATAGATGTCCATCTTGAAAGTTTCCAGGGTTGCCAAACCACCAGACAGGAGGAGCAGAGCATAGCACAGGCTCTGCTCTTCGGCAGCCATTGTCATGTCATCGCCAGCCAAGCCACTGGCTGCCAGTGAGTTTTCCAATAGGACTCATGCAGTGCAGCAACCTCCCAGCTCAGACGCAAGCAGCCAGGTCAGTCCACCTGTTGGGCCCTGGCATCCCCTGGAAACAGCTGTGTCCCCTGTGGGTCCCTGCAGAGGGCCTCTGCTACCTCCAGAAGGGCAGGGTCCTCCTGACTCTCCTTTTGGCTCTCCTCCAGCCGCTGCCGCTTCCTTTCTTCCCTCTGCTCACGTCGCGCCTGCAGCCAAATGCAGACATGTGCAACTCACATTCATCTCAGTACCAGCTGTACAAGCTGCCGCCACTCCTCCCCCTGCAGACGTGTAAAGACAACCACACTTAGGCATTGGGCACCTCCTGCAGGCGAAATGAGATGCGTCCTGTATGGGTCAAGCCTTCCACAGACTCTGACTTCAAGAGGGCGCTGTCAGATCCGTTGCGTTTGATACTTGAGTGCTTCAGCATCAGCTGCAGGGGACGCTGGCACTGCAGGGACGGCAATGAGTGACAACAGGCACCACTGGTTCGTAGCACAATTTGGTTGCTGCACAGCTGGGTGGCATGTACAGGCAAGTTGCTGACAAGAGTTGCCGTAGTGGATGAGGCTCACCAGGTGAGCCGTTGCGTTATCGTCGCGCTCTTTCCGCTTTTTTTCTGCCCTGGTTGCCGCAGCAGCAAGCGCTGCAGCGCGGCGCCGCTCTGCATGCACAGCAGCTCTATTGGCATGAGTCCTTGTGCTTGGCCACCACCGTAATGACTGCTGCAGTGTTCCCAGGGCCTGCAGCCCAGAAGCACCTGAACTCTGGCACAACCCTACCCAGCGACAGATGCTGCCACGCCGCACAGTGATGCCCAAATATCTTCAGCCGTGCTGATTGGCCCCAAGCACCTCATCAGGACTGACCAGCTGCCCTTGCTGTGCAGCAGGGGCTTCCTGCCCATCCCCTGCTGCCAGCATCTTAGCTTGCCATCCACAAACCAGCTGCGGACCCAACTTGTCACGCTTGCGGTTTGCTGACTGGCCACATACACCTCGAGTGGCCATTGCCAGACACATGCCTTGCACTTCCTGATGAGCGACAACCACCTCACCTGAAGCCGCAGGAACATCCTCTGGGCTGCTCAGGGTGCTGGAGGCAGAGGCCTGGTCTTGGCTAACAGTTGTCGACTGAAGGCTCTCTGAATTTGGACTCTGACTCCCGTACTCCTCATCTGAGCAAAGCTCCTCCTCAGCCTGCAGGGCCTGGTCTGACATGCTGGCATCTATTTTGTCTGAGTCAGCATCACTAGCCCCAGTGCGCTCTGAACTGTCGCCAGGGGCTGTCCCATCACTCGGTGGCGGCTCGGTCTGCAGCTGCTCCGGGTGCATCCTCTCAGGCTGCAGCCGGCGCGGCCTCTGAGGCTGCTCCGGCACCGGTGGTGAGTGTTCAGCATGGCTTGACCCAGCCTGGTGGGCAGGCTCAGTCTCATCAGTGGCAATGCTTCCCCGGTCTGCCTGCACCTCCTCTGGCAGTATCCTGCGCCGCTTGCCAGCCACCAGGACCTCTGTCGTCCCTGACTGCGGTTCGTCTCCCGACCTGGCAGCACTGGAGTCTGGCCCCACCTGGCTGCTGGCCTCTGGGGAGGCAGCTCGCTTGCGGCTGGCCCGGCCGCCACCTGCAGTGAAAGCAGTGCATGCGTATTCATGAGAAGGCCTGCCAGGGCTTCTGAGAGGATACTGGCAGCATGCATCTCACAGGCTGTGCTTGGTCTTATGAGCTGAATGCAGTCGGTCTCTGATGGCCTTTGAGCCCACTGCCCCACCCAAGAGCCACCTCCAGTGGCCTACACATCACCTTGCAGCACCTTTTCATCACCACCCTTGCACCATTGCCATGCACATCTTGAAGCAGGCCTGGCAAAGCTTGACAGAGGCTGTCTGCCACAGGCTGGGCAACATCCTTCCTGCCAAGCAGCTTACCTGGTGCCACCTCCTCCACATCACGAATGATTCCATCATCAGAGTCTGAGGCATAGATGCTGGAGCCAGATGCAGAGCCGGCAAGGACTCTGGGTTCCCTGGAAGACAAGGCCAAGAAGCGAATAAAAGTCCCAAAACACCTTGTTCTGGAGCACCTAACCACCACTCAAATGCAGACAGTCAAGTAGGTGGGCAACTGCTCTGGCTGCAATGCTGCCATGCAGGCCAGTCAAAAGGTGGCCAAGGAGGTGCTGCCTGGGTGAGCTGCATTGCAGCCCTTGACATCTGCTCTGGGCAGACCCAGATGCTCTACCCAAACACAGTCCGGTCAGAAAGCAGCAGGCATAGGCACAGTGAGCAGCGCACTTGGCAAGCACGGCAGTCTTGCGGGCAACAGCCTTAGGGGGGCTGGGGCGCTCCTCCCTGCCTGACACTTCCAGCTTGTGCTGGAACTCCAGCATGA
Organism: Asterochloris erici; assembly: GCA_019693375.1. Lineage (NCBI taxonomy): Eukaryota > Viridiplantae > Chlorophyta > Trebouxiophyceae > Trebouxiales > Trebouxiaceae > Asterochloris > Asterochloris erici. Next base: position 38,022 of record JAAMXJ010000227.1, read on the forward strand.
GCTCCAGCTGGAGCGTGATGACACTGCAGGCTGCCCGCAGGGCCCGCGCATTGACACGTGCACCCTACAAGCTTAAATCAGGTCAGAACATGAGGTGGGGAAGGGGTCACAGCTCCAGAGGCGCCCCAGCAGGCAGGCCAACGCTTAGTCGAGCACATCATGACAGCATCGGGGTCCACACCAGGCACCTTGTATGTGGTGAACCACTCCACACAGTCCAGCAGCAGTGACAGTGGCTGGGGCTCATGCCAGGCAGGCAACAAACAGTTCATGAAGCCCATGCCAGCAGCTTGAAGCACTCAGCCAGCCAGGCAGCCGCCCAGCCAGCACCCTGTGCCAAGGCAATCTCCGCAGGCAGCCTCAGCAGGCAGCCCAACAGGCAGCCAAACGCTGCAGCTCGACACACGCCTATTGGAAGCAGCCAGAAAGGGCAAACACCAAACTGGGGTGCCTGCGCCATTTTGAGGGCACCCTCTGATGCCAGCCTGAGCAGGCAACTCAGCAGGTAACCACGCATTGCAGGCCATCACATGGAAGCGAGCATGATGGAAACTGCAAAGAGGGCAGCAGACTGAGCACATTGACTTGGGCTTCGATCTGAGGCAGGGGCCACATCCAGAGCAGGCAGCTCAGAAGGTCAAATACTAGCCCATCACATATGACGAGGACCTCTAGCCCAATGCACAGCTTGACTGAAAGCACACTGACCTGCGCGTCAGTGCCATGGACCTTTGCCACCTCCACAGCCAGCTTGAGCAGGCGCTCTGTGTGGTGCTGGACATCTCCACGCCAGGCTTCCAGGACCTCGGGGTCGCGGCCCTCATCCCAGCTGCGGGCGTCAGCTATGCGGACATTGACGGGCACTGTCCAGGCCTTGCGCCTGGCATCCACCACCTCTGCAGGGAGGCAGCAGGGGATGCTGAGATAGCACTGTGGAACTCTGCTTGATTGCAGGTGAGAGAGCTCAGGCGCACTGTGTACAAGAGTCTCTGCAGGGAAATGCAGGAGGATGCCAGAGATATGATACGATTAACAATGCTGGGTTTTTCAGACAGGGGAGCACAAGCGCATCTGCGGGGGTTGTCTTGAGGTGGGAAACCTGGGCAGATAAGTACAGTGCTTGATACAGATCGCTCAAGTGCATGCCAGTGCCTGAGAGTGCCGATGCCAGCTGGGGGTATCACCTGTGATGATCTCGAAAGCATCAGCGAGGCGCTTTTGAGTCAATGCGTCTGCCTGGCCCAGACCGACACTCACGGCAGCCTCGAACAGGTTGTCTACGACACCATCCAGCTGGTCTCCTGCAGCAGCAATGACCTTTCTGCAGTACGCAAATGCAGCAATGCAAGCAGTGACAGGAGCTGGAAGCCTCTCCTGCAGCGGCGGTCAGCTTCCCATGAGGCCCAGCCCCAGCACACACCTCACCTTGCAGCCCAGTCACTGATGCCAGGTGGCAGCAGGCCACATCATGATCCACAGTCAAGGCACAGCATGAAGACCACAGCTCTTTCACTGCCTGACCTTGCAGCCCTGCCACTGTCGCCAGGTGGCGCAAAGCAGTCCTCAGCGTGTCTCCTGCAGCCCTCAAAATCTCTCCCGCATCTGCGCCGTCCTCTGGAGTGAGGTCCTCCTCCAGGGCGGCAGCCGCTCCTGCCGTGCGCCGTCCAAGCTCTCTTGTGTCAGCCTGCTGGCAGACAACCCGCTCCACTCAGCATGCAGGCTGACCCTGGGTACTGTCAGCGCAAGGACTAACAAGGACAGTGCTCCTCCTCTGCAGCAGCACACATGCCTCTTCTGATGGGCAGAAATCCTGCATTATTGATCTCATGTCCAGCCGCATTTCAGCTCAGCAGCTGCTGCAACCCTGTGCTGCTGCAGTGACCTGACAGCATGCAACTAGAGACAACACCTGGGGACAAATACCAAAAAGCGCAGCGCACGTCCTCTTGGGAGGTGCAGCCCGCAATGTGGCCGCACCCTAGGCAGCACGTTGCATGTGCAAGCAGCGACATGCAAGCTGCCCACCCCTGACTGGCTGGGGAGCTCACCCCCAGCCAGTCTGCCCCGGCTGGCAGCCCTGCTCCCAACCCCATTCACACACTGCCATCTGCAAAGCTGCCAATTCAGTCCTGCTCAGATGCAGAAGCTTCTGCTGGAGGCATCCTGTTGCCTGCCACCAGTGCGGCCCTGCGCATTAACAGGTGGTGTCTGCACACACCAGCACAGCCTTGGAGTTGCTGCGTACAGACAGCCTCAGCACGCTCACAGATGCACTGCTGCAAGCATCCCACACATCTGCACGCTCCAGCACTGCCTGTGAAATGCTTCTCACAGGCAGGCCTGTCGCGCTCCAAGCAGTGCTGCTCTGAGCAACCCCTGTGCACCTCGCTGTCAGTGAAGTCGCCAGGGTCATCCCCCCAGAGATCCAGCACCGACTCGTCATCGCCAGAATCTTCCGCAGCCTCCTGTTCGCCATCAGACACTGCAGCCCTCATGCAGAAGGCTGCAGCGCTGCCCAGGGCGGGGGCCTCCGCATCAGCCTCGGTCCCCTGGAGGGCGCGGCGCCTGCCCTGCTCCGACCACAGCACCTGACGCATGGCTCTCTGGCGTATGCCCCTCACCTCAGGCTGCAGCGCCCAGCGCCACCTGCGTGCAGCAGGCAAGCGTCTGGCTTAACAGAGAAGGCTGGATGCTCCAGGCAGAGCAACTCCCTCCTGATGCCATGCTTGAATTCGACTCTCCATCCTGCTGACCTTGCTGTGAGTGTTCCAGCAGCTGGCAGGCAGTGTGTTGCGCTTGTCCCACCGCAAGCTGAGGGGTGACGCTTTTGGCCATGTGCAAAAGCGCCGGGCAGTACTTCAGCAAAGCTGGGGGGTTGACTGCACCGAGCTCCGAATCACAAGCCTTCCAGCGCAGGGGCTTCATGTTGGGCTGCATGGTGCAGCGCCACCTATGCTGGAGGCAAGCTGGTGGCAAAGATAGCTGGGCCGTCAAGCAGGCTCCTGCCAGTGCACAGCATAGCCTTGTGGGGAGGCCAGTCAATAGCAGGCTCCCAGCAGGTCCAAGGCTCACGCAAAAATGCAAGGCGAGGCATGTATGGCCTGGGACAGCTCTCTGAAGGCGCAGTGCACCGTGGCTTAGCACCAGCTGTGCAGCTGTAGTTGCATGTTCATTTCAGTGTGGTCATGTTGTATGTGCAGCTCTTGTCATCATGCTACTGATTGAGCTTGCAGCAGCCCGGAGGGTGCCAGCTCCTCCCCTCTGAGTAACGCAGTGACCCTGACACAGGCACAGGCAGTGCATCATCAGGCAGAACCAGCAAGGCTGCCTACACAAAGAAGCGCTACTCACTGGGCAACAGTGATGCCATCTGCGTGGTCTGCCAGGGCCTCATTGGTGGCCACCACTGTGCTGTTGGTCTCCAGGTCGCGCTGCCGTGCAGGGTCCCAAGCCATCCTGCCCTGCTCCCTAGCAGGCTGCTGCCTAGTTGAGGGCGGCGTCTCGTCGCGGCCAGCCCACAGATGTGCGGGCCACACCCTCAGCACGCCCCCTGCGCCGCAAGCAGGGTGCCTCAAGTAGAGGCTACCTAGACTTGGACGTCATCCAAGCAACTGCCAGTGAAGGCATGCAAAGGCCAGAACCTGAACCTGCGCCCTGGACACCAAGCAAGTTCGTGAGGGGGATTGTGCAGGTCTGCCATGAGACCTCACTTGCAGGCCAGGACATCGGTGGCAGCCCAGGGCTCAACACAGCTCCTGGCAGGATATGCATGACAGAGCAGGATTGTTCTGCCGGTGCAGATGGGACCCATGACCTGAGGCAGGTGCATTTTCAGGCCATAAGAGGCCAAGCACAGTCGCCCGACTGGCTGACGGTGCAGGCTCACCTGCTCGTGCGAAGGGGCCACGAGGCTTGAGGAAAGTGCAGGTGTTTGCAAAGTCCGCAGGGCAGCGTGGATCTGGAGCGTCTGCGCTTGACGCTGAGTCTGTGCTGGTGGCCGCCGAGGCCCCTGCCTCTGAGGATGCCTGGGAAACCCCTGAGGTGGACTGCAGGTCCTCCCCAGAGGCATCCTGCATGTCCTCGTCAGGCTCTCCTCCAGCAGTCTGTACAGCGCCATGCTGGGCATCAGCAACCGCGCCAGCAGAGCCTGCTGCCTCGGCAAGCAGCGTGGGGCCAGCAGGGCTGGCACTGGAGAGGGGCTGCTGATTCGCAGCAGGCCACTGCGCTCCCTCGGGCGAATGCTGTGCTGTGGAGTGGCTGCTATCCCGCGCAGCGCAATCTGTGCCTTGCCATAGCATTTTCCATAGCTTGGCCTTCCTGGCCTGAAGCAGGGTGGCAGTCATGTTCTCAGTCAACAGTATGTGACTGCACAGGCCATAAGAGCCTGAGTCACACCAGACATGGCGCGAGGCACAGCATCAGTGGCCCGCTTGCCTGGACTTCCTTCAGACGCAGAACTGCGGCTGCAAGCTCTCCTTCTACTTCAGCCTCCTTCTGCCTACAGGCCTCCAGCTGCTGGTGCACCTCTGGATCCATGACTGCTATTGTCAGAGTGGACGTGAGTCGATCATGGTGTGAGCAAATGGGCACTGCGCTGTAGGTACCGTACAGAATGGGCCACTTGCAACGGCAGATTGCGAAAGTGAATGATGTACGCCGAATATTGTTAAAACCTGCCTGCTATGCTGTGTTTCGATTGGGACAGCAACATGCATAATTTCAAGGAGGGGAGGGGTTCATCACACAAGCGAAGCGTTGGGCAGCTAGCATCACTGGGAAAGCTGCTGTTGATGACGTTGAAGCCAATCATCGAAAAATGTTTCCAACCTGCAGGGAATAAACCTGCTCATGAGAAGTTGTGCTGGTGTCGACATGAGAGATGTGCCAGATTAAATGGTATCACAGCCAGATGTGGTGCATGCACTCGATGTGCAGCTCACCCATTGGCCGCCTGAAAGTAAACTGTTTCTGCTGAGTTGTACAGCCGGCAGTTATTGAGCATGCGTTTGATGTCAGCCTTGAAAATGTCGAGCGTCAGGTAGTAGTCTCTGCGCTGGAGGCGTTTTGAGATCAGCTGCAGATCAACAGGGTCCTGCAGAGGCACACAGGGCTGGTTGCTGGTGTCAGGAGGTACTGGATGTCAAGTATCAGAGGCATTGAGACGATGAAGCCAAACAGGCCCGCCACAACTCTGTTGCACTGCAGCTGTGCTGGCAAGGCACTTTCCTTGCACCCTGACGGGCAGCTCAGCACTTTTGGGATAACTCTGCTTGCAACACTGTCAGTTGATATCGCAGGGACTGCTTCTGGTTGCAGCAGCCAGTTGTTAGTAGCTGCTTTCAGCCAGCTGAGAAGGTGAACCATGCCGTGACGCTCTGGCGCTCCCTTCTTTGCGCACTGCAGCTGCTCGCCTTCCTTATGGTCCCTCCCGATCAGTCAGCAGGACACAACCCCTGGAGCTCAACCAGTTGCAAGCAAGCATCATTCTGGTCCTTGCCTTGATGAAGTCCAGATAGTCTGGGACATCATCCAATGAGACGGGCTCTCGGAAAGGCCAGGACTCGTCATGCGCGACCAGCTCCTGCAAAGCCTGCTCCATGAGCTGCTGCAGCGCATCTGTGGTGGCAGGGTGCCACTGACGGTCAGCCAGCAGCAGCTGCAGCTGCGCCTCGTCATCCTGCGGAGTCCAGCCCGCCTCCAGCACGCCTGCAGGGTGCAGCATTGTGGCGGGTGTCAGTGTGACTGTGCTGGCTCCAGCTCGCCGGCAGGATGCAGCAGGATGGCAGGCAACAGCTCGATGTGTGGCTCCCTCTCACCTGCAGGGTGCAGCAGGGTGGCAGTGTCAGGTCCTCATATGGCTTCAGCACGCCGGCAGGGTACAAGTGAAAGGCAGGCGGCAGCTCTGCGCGACATGTGCACAGTGGGGGCAGTAAGGCAGTGCCTGCTCATACAAAAGCCCATAGCAGCGCGAAGGCTGCATGCATTTGTGATGCTGCTTCCGGACAGCCAGCCACGTGATCAGCAGCCACCCTGAAGGCGAGATCAGTATGACCAGCACCACATCTCCGGTGCTTTGTTGCATTGGCCTTTTGAGGGCATTCAGCAGACCACCTGATAGCCATGCCTGCACCCCTGGATGCGCACGCAAGTGGTCGCTCCTCAGCTGCCCTACACCAGCACACTAATTGGGTCGAGATGTGTGCAGTCAAACCCTCCTGCCTGGCACGCACCAGGTATGCTGGCGATGTGGAGGCGCTGCCGCTGCCCGTCAGCAAAGTGCTGCAGCCCTGGGTGCACGATATGGCTGTTGGAGAAGCCGCGGATCTTGGCATCCAGGGCCTCCCGCTGCGACCGCACCACGGTCGGCAACTCAGTGTAGGGCAGGCGGGGGAAGAGCACGCACTCCATCAAGGTGCCACCGTCGTAGTCCTTGATCCAGCCAAACCACTGAAGGGCAGCACAACCGCTGAGTCATTGCCAAGCCAGCATGATGCAGTCAAGGCACACGTCAAGATACCAGCATCAAATCCACAATCCACATAGCGGCAGCACAGCTGCCAGGGCCATACACACAGTCCATGAGGTTGACCCCTACTTCGGCCAATCTGCTGCAAGACCTGGTAGCATGTCTGGCAGGGCCAAGGACATGCATTGCCTTTGCATGGAAAGAGGCTGCTGAACCTGGATCATGCCCTGCCACACCTACATGGTCACACTGCCACAGGCACTATGATGCCAAGCCTCCTGCCAGCCAGCATTGCACACACTGAAGGGTGCATTGTAGAGGGGAGCTGGCTGGACTGCCTGGCTGACCTGCTCCCGGGGCATGGTGATCTCCGTTGTGAACCCCTGCTTGGCAAAGTAGCCCACCGCGTTGTTGTCAGCGTATGTCAGGAAGTGGGTCAGCTGGTCCTTGGTACGCGCATACTCCTGCAGCAACGCCCGTTGTATCTTGTGGCAGTGAATCGGCTATTCAAGGCCCCACTCCAGTGACGGACAGAAGTCTGGCGGAGGAGCCCAACGTGCTGCAAGACAGATGCCTGCGGCAGACCATCACTAGAACGAGCACCTGAGCTGGTGGGCTGGTCCTCAGCACAGGATGGCACTGTGCTGTGAGCCTGCTTGCTTATCTCAAAGCGTGGGAAAAGCTAGCATTCCATGGCTTGAGCACACGTGTGCATACTTGGCAAGCAACCATGGCTGGCGATCCCCTGTGTAAAACCTCAGAATGCAGCGCACAGCTCATGCAGATGGCGTAACATTGAACAGCCCATGCTGATGCAAGCCCAGGCTAAGGGACCTTGATCACATCACGTCAGCTGAGGCAACAAGGCCCCGAGCCTGCTTCTCTGGGGCCTGCACTCTGAAGTGCTGGCCTTGGTGCACTTTATCAGGCACCTGCCCATTGACCTGCTTGCTGGCAGTGCTTCTGCAGAATGCAAACGCCAACTGCTGTATGATAGTCCGCTTGTTGACCTTGGCAAGGGTCATGAGGCGCCTGCCAAACCCCTTGACCTGCTTGCTGGCATCACTGGCAATGGCTGTGCGGCAGGCACTCTGATGCAATCAGACAGGCATTCTCGCAGGCTGACCTTGGTGTGATTCATCAGGCGCGTACCAAATCCCTTGACCTGCTCGCTGGCAGTTACTGCGCAGAAGGCAATCTCCCCAAAGGACTGCTCATGGAAGGGGCGGTAGGTGATACCCCCCACCACGTTGTTCTGGGTGCGCACTATCGCAACTGAGCGGTGCCGCCGGTCCAGCACGAGGCGGGCAATGTACTCCTTGGGCATGTTGGGCAGCTGCTTACTGAAAATGTTTTTGAGCGCGATCAGCCTACAGCAGGGGACACCTGCTCAGGGCTGATGATGTTTGTCAGAGCAACCAATTGCAGCAGGAGGTATTTGCTGAGGGCTGGGGCAGCAGCAGCCTGGCACACTGAAACCATGGTGTGCCGCCTTTGGGCAGCCGCTTGCTGACAAGCTCCTCAGAGCGCAACACCTGCAGCAGGGTATCCTTGCAGCAGCCTCGCGCAATCAAGCATTGGCAGCAGATGCCTGCTTTCCAGCCAACGAGCAGGTTCTGTAACATAACATGTCCATCAATGTATCTGCAGCGGCACCTTCAAACTCCTGCGTATGCACAGACGTACACGTGCAGCCCTGGGGCCACAGGCTGACCACAGGCTGCTGTGCACTGCAACACCAACTAAGACTCCGTCTGTCTCCGTCAGCTCTGCAGCACATTGGGGCATGGACAAAGGAGCGCTGCTTACCACATGCTGCTGTGGCGCTGCTCATCATTGCGCACATACTCAAAGGACATCTCCCCAGCAGCCTCCAGGCCCTGCAGAAAGGCCTCCCGCTGCGTGTACGCTCCGCTCACATAGCCTGCTGTTGTTGTCGCAGTCTGGGCCTCAGAACCTGGCCCAGGCCCAGCTGGCTGTGACCGGTTCTCAGCCTCACTGGGAGCAGTCCTTGTCGGCTGCTCGCTGCCAGACGCCTCAGCAGCAGCACCAGGTGGTGTCCCGGCATGCGAGTGTGCCTGCTGCTGCTGTCCTTCCTGGTGGGAGGATGGCTGCTGCTGCTGTGCATTCTGATGCGACTGCGGCTGCTGGGCAGCAGCTGCAGAGGCCTGCTGCTTACTGTCTGCCTGGTCAGTGTCATGGGGCTCAGCCCTTGGGAGAGCAGCGTCAGCAGATTGCTGTGGCACGTGGTGTGCCTCCGCAGCTCGATAGGCTGCGTGCTGTGTACATGCAGCGTCAGCATGCCCCTGCTGCCCAGCCTGCTGCCCAGCCTGCTGCCTGGCCGCAGCAGTCTCTGACAGCGCAGCCAGGGTGTCAGGCCCAGCCTGCAGGAAAGTAGTCGGGTCGAGACAGGACCCCAGCGCCTGTGCTGGGTCCTGACTGGCTGAAGCTGCATCTGGAGCGGCCTCAGCATCAGAGCCAGCTGGCTTAGGCAGCAGGCTAGCCCCCCCTGGACGCACCGCAGTGCCGTTCCCATGCCTGCGCAGCTGCCCCAGCTGCTCAGTGCCATTGCCTGGCAGCAGGGGGCTGTACAGGGAGTCCTGCCGCCCATGTGGCACGGCACCATTGGGCTGTGGCGCCTGCACACAAGTCATGCCAAGCTGAGCGGATAGTGGCAAGCATGCTGTGTGAGCAGCAAAAGCAGCATCGGCTGTCTAAGCATGTAATGCGAATCACTGCAGTGGCAGCCCCCCACTTGCTGCTGGAGCGCAAGAGAAGCTGTGCAGATGCGATGAGGGGCGTCGGAGGCCAGTCAGCCCAGACATGTGCAGTGTTGACAGCACATGCCACAGCCCACACAGCTCAATACTGATTGGCAGCCCAGCGGCTGCAGCATGCAATGCCCAGCTTCAGCTGGCTCACCACATGGCCCAGCACCGATCCATTGTTGAGCTTACGGCGCTTGGCAAGCACCTCCTCCTCGTCCTTCATGCAAGTCACCAAGTGTGGCAAGAGCGCCCCTGAGGCACCCTGGCATCCACCGATTGGTGACAGGGCTGCTAGGGGAGCCTGGTCTGTGCTGCTGAGGTGCTTAATGTTGGTGAGCTTGAGTGGCTCAGCCAAAATCGTGCTGAGTGCTGCCTGTCAGTCAATGGCCAGCCGGGATCTGTACCACGCGCTGGCCCGGTGCCACCAGCACCGCAGGTCAAGCCATGCAAAAAGTGTGTTAGCTCGCTGCGCAGCTCTCTCGCTTGGCTGGGAGTCCCAGGTCGCTGATTGAGGTATGGAAATGGGCCAGCAAGCGCCCAGCAATTGCCGAATGAGCCAACACTAATTGATTTTCAGCAGCAGAAGTTTTTTTGAGCCCCACTGTGCTGAAGGCAAAGGCACTCTGTCAGCTTAGTGTGCAGCACAGTCTGTGCTCTGTGCACTCCAGCCAGCCCCAAGGTAGCCTTCAAGCAGGCAGACAGCCTCAGCCTCTGCAGGCCGACAAGTTGAAGGCATGGATCTGGAGGCAGAGCTCAGGAGGTTTGAGGAGGAGACCTCCCACCTGGTGGCGGCAGCATCAGTACCGCCCCAGGTGCGCAACAGTATGAGCTGGGTCGGTGATGAGCTCAGCATGGTCTGGGGCTGCGCCGTGCAAAGTGGGCGCCTTCAAGGGTCTTGCGTGCCTGCAATCGAGGGGGACATCCTTACTGCGTGTGTGCAGGCCTCCCCTTTGAATCTGCCTGGGCCCCCATCCCTGGCACGGCCGCAGCACCAGGTGTCAATGCCTGCAGTGCCACCGCAGGCTGCCACATTGCCAGGTCAGCAGCTGCACCTTGCTTGGTGTTTCGCAGTACCTTGCCAAGCAGTGCTGCTTTACAACTGTGCTGCATGTGTGTGCCTCAAGCACGTGGCCACTGTACACATCTCACCACAGGACTGTGAATGCCCCCCTGACGGTTCCCATCAGGTCAGGGGCTGTCAGGTGTTCTGTCATCTGCCTGCTTGCTGCCCTGGAGACGAGTCTCATGCCCAAGAGCTGCATGTCCCTGGTAGCCATCAAGCCTCTGCAATTGTGGCAATACTCATACCATGTGCACAGACTTGCACCCCTTGCTTGCAGGGCCGCCAACTGGCATCAGTGGTGCTGTCATGACACCACATGCCCGCCCAGCTCCACCTCAGGTGAGCAGCACCAGCACCAGCTGGCTTCTGCTGGATTGCATTGGCCATTCGATGCTTTACTGCCATCCTGCGGCCTGTGGCCCTCAAGCTGTTGCTCAAGACTGGCCCGCGGGGGCGACAAGCACCCTGCCCTGGCTGTCCCGGAGTGGTGAGACCAGCACCTGCACTCAGCTGAAGCTCTGCCTTTCTGCAGGCCGGGCCGTTCCCAGTGTACTCAGGCCCCCCTCAGCAGCATCAGCCACCCCCCCAGCAGCCAGCTCAGCCCATGTACCCCCCTCAGATGGGCTACCAGCCGCAGCATCAGCAGCCGCCCCCGCAGTATGGTGGCTACCCACCCCCAGGCGGCCCTGGTCCTGGGTTTTACGGGGGGCCCCAGCCGCCTCCAGGCAGCCAGCCGCACTTTGGGGGTCCACCGGTGCAGCATCCGGGCAAGGTGATCATGGCTTCAGTACTGGCCAATGTTGCAGGGCCCGGCCTCTACTGGAAGAGAGAGAGATGTTGCGTCCTGTGCTTGATGTGGCACCAGGCTAGGCAGTGTTGATTGCTGCAATGATGAGCAACACAACCTTGCTTTCAATGTGCAACCAGGTGTTGGTGTCACTTGAAAGGGTGCTGCCTTGACACCAACGGGCACATTGCGCAGCTCCAGCTACAGCAGTCTGAGGCAAATGTGTGGCGCTGCAGGCACCTCAGCAGCAGGATGCCAATGGGAAGCAAGCCAAGAAGTGGGGGGTGCCCAGGATAGCTGCTGGGGAGAAGTGGTACGACCCCAACCTGGCAGACTGGCCAGAGGGCGACTTCAGGATCTTTGTGGGCGACATGGGGAATGAAGTAAATGATGACACCCTGCACAAGGCCTTCAACAGCTACGCCACCATGCAGAGAGCTTGCATTGTGAAGGATAAGCGCACCAACAAATCCAAAGGTCAGCCCTCCATTTACTGCTGCACTGTGCTTTGCATCTGGCACGCCAAAGCTATCTGCCAGTGCGGAGGCTGGGCATCCTGCCCTTGTCACCTGTGCTGAAAGCCTCTGCAGCAGACTCCAGGTCTGGCAGCAGCTGTCTATCGTGGACCTGGTCCTGGTCTGTTTCAACGCGACATCTGTTGTGCTGCGTTTGTCTATGGCGTCGCGGTCCTCGTCTGGCGCTAGCCTCACGCCGTGACTGTCAGGTCCCTGTCACTGATTGTGTCATGTCCGCCGCACCTGAGTTGCGACCCTCAGCTCTGTGCTCTTGTCAGGCAACTGCATCATGCCAGGTTGCTGAGCCTGGTGGGGCTGTGGCGCAGTTGTCTGCATGTGTCTCGTATCAGCTGCACGCCTGACTTCACAATAGTCAGCCATGCTTGCCTTTGCAGGGTGCGCTACCCTTCCAGCTTCCTGAGGACACTGAGCTCGCTGCTGCCCTTGCTGCAGGCTATGGCTTTGTGAGTTTCTCCGACTTGGCAGAGGGGGCAAGGGCTCTGAAGGAAATGAACGGGAGGTACATTGGCAACAGGCCATGCAAGCTCAAAAAGAGCCACTGGCAAGATCGGACTCCCCAGGAACTGATGAAGGTAAGCCACAGGAGATCAGCAGCACTGCCAGCACACCCCACACTGCCTTGGCTTGTACATCTGCTGAGCATTCTTCTGTCTGCCCAGGCTGCCAAGAGGAAAGCCAAGCACTTCAATGTTGAGGAGCCCAAGGCAAAGCGTGCAGGGGTGCTGCACAAGTGACTCTCACTTGAACTTTCTCCCCCCTCCCCCCTCACCCCATCAATAAAGTTGTATGTTGCGCTGCGCAGCGCAATAGTAGCTGCTGTGCTGTTTGGCACTCAACTTGTTCTGGAAAAAATGCTTTGGATGAAGTGGCCAAATGAAGGCTGCCCTGTCAACACTGCTGGTTTTTTCACGACCTGGTAGATCCAGCACTATGCCTCACACAGGCTTGTTGCACCAGCAAGGGGCAGCAGACATGTCTGTCACATCGTGGTCATTGGGGACGGCTGAGACAGCCAGCACCGCCCATTAGATGGAATTCGTCAGACCTTCATGGTCCTATCAGGCCGCTGTCTCACGTCATCCCTGCTAGAGGGGCTGACTCCTGCTACCCTGACCACTGCCCCTTGAGGCCGCCTGGTTGAAGTTGCCAGTGCAAAGCCAGTCCTGGTGCATGGCACCCCCAGCTGACTCTGCAGTGGGCCGGCACCACCAGGCAGCAGGTTGGGGCTGCAAGCGCCAACGCAGGCAGCTTTGTTGGGGGCACTTTCCTGCCTTGGCCCCCTATACTGTCATACAAAGAGTGCAGCACATTTCCCACCAGCTTCCTTGGCTTACGGGCTCTCTCAGGCGAGGCATGCAGGAGTCCTGTCTGCACGGCAAAGGTGTTGCATGGCCTTTGTAAGCAGTCCCTTGCATCAGGTGAATAGCAATGAGCTGCATCCCCTGCTAGCTGTTCATGGCGACCTTGCTCATGCTTACCTGTGACAACATAAGGCTGGCTTCGCAACTCACAGCCATGCATGGAATTACTGAAACAGTGTGATAGGGAGCAGCGGGTACAATGACCATTTACAATGAGTCTGACTTCCAAGGCAGCGCTGGTCTCGCTCTGCCACCACAAGCATGCTGCGTTGAGAGAGCCTTGCGGGTGTGCCTGCCTTGCAAAAGGCGGCAAGGTGGGGAAGAGGGCGGGGGCGCACAGTCTTCATCGCCTGATGCCAGTACTGTGATTCACGCAACTTTCATGAGCTCTCAAAATGCAGTAGTGAGGCCCTATTGTAAAAAAGAAATGGCCTTTGACTCGCAGTCACTCGCAGTCAAAGCACCTGTTCAGCCCTACGGTTCCTCACTCAGTCCTGCCGTGGAATTGCTTGCTGAGACATTGAGGTGGCATTTGCAGATTCATTAGGGCATGGTGAGATGCATGCCATGTCTGGTCTTCTGATGGCTTCTGGCAATGACGGCATCATTGCATTAATTTGCAGGTCGGCATGCTGGGAGACAGGCTGGCCTTCCTGGTGGAATGGTTGGACCCTGCCTCGGGCATCACATGGAAGTATCAGCTGCTGCAGTATCCTGAGAGTCGTGAGATTGAGATGGTAGGTGCAGTGTGTGAGCAGTGAGCCAGGCATCTGTGCAACAGCCTGGCCGCCGCTCCATGCGACATCACCTGAACTCTGTTGCCCCTGCAGATTGACCTCAAGAACAAGAAGACCTTCCTCAAGAGAGTCCGCTGTGAGGAAATCACCCCCGACATGCTGTTCGCTGGGGCCATTGTGACAGTGTACAGCCGCCAGCTCAAGGTGGTGGACTATGCGGATCAGTTCACACACAGACAGCTGGGGAGCAGGCAGGAGCGGTGAGCTTCACAGTCTTACATGTCTGGCTCCTGTCCTTAAACGAGCCAGACATGCACCCATGGCTGGCTGAGGCAGACATCGTCAGGAGCTGGCAAAGAGTCTGCCCTGGGCACTCTGCATGGGGGAGACTTGTCAGTGATGTGGCACTGCCTCCATCCCGTACCAGGCTGCCTGTGCACAGGTTCAGGAAGCTGCGTCACCAGGATGGTAGCCTCCTGGCTCGTGGTTTATTTGCATGCACAGGAGGCTGCTGGCCAGGGAGAGCAGTGAGCTGCAATAGGGTGCATGCTGGCAATTTGCCTTGCAATGGCTGCCTTGCGCCGGCAACTCTGCACCTATGAAACCGCATGCACCTGTTGGTGGTACCACTGTGCTGAGTCCATGCAGCGCTGTGGCAGGTAGGTAGGAGAAGTTGGCTCCTGCACGTACATGCCCCACAGCTGGCTGCCCACACAAGGCAGCAACGGGTTTTTCCAGGCAGGCAAGAGAAAGGGGCAGTGAGCTTTGGTCCATTGCCATAACTTTGGCTGCTGACTTTGCGTGGACAGGACCAGTGAGCTGCACTAGGATGCATGTCTTGGTGCTGGCTTCCCAAGCACAGGCAAGAGGTGTCAAGCCAAAGCAGGGAGCAGCCACGCATCCTGCATGGGAGCCCCGTAATGTCAGCGTACTACATGTGCCTGTCTGGTGGCAAGGTTCCCTCGCTCACACCAACCTGTATGCATTGGGCAGTGAGAGCGCTGCACAGTCAGTGCTGAGAAGCTGTGTGCCACCCCGCAGAACCTTTGCCATGGTGAAGCCAGATGCTGTGGGCAATATGGGGCAGGTGGTGCAGGCTGTGGAGGCAGCCGGCTTCACCATCAGGTGCAATCCTGCAGTCTGTATACAATGTCGACCTTGCTTGGGTCCTGCCATGCTGCTGAGAATGCAATGCAACCAGTGCTGTCTATCATACACAGCAGGCTTGCCTTTCCTCTGTCTGGCCGCAAGCTGAGTGTGCTGAGTGTGGAGCCGGCAACACTGCCGCCTCTGCTGCGCAGCCAGATGCGGCTGTGCAAGCTGAGCAAGGCGGAGGTGGAGCAATTTTATGCTGTGCACCGTGGCAAGCCTTTCTATGAGCGTCTGACAGAGTTCATGTCCAGCGGGCACGTCCTTGCCATGGAGCTTGTGGCAGAAGGTGAGGAACAGGTTGGACAACAGGACGTCATTCTGAGAGGGGTGTATGGCTAGCCACGGAGATAGGGTGGGGCAGGTGGCAACAGTGTTGGGGGAGCTAGCTTGCATCAGCACGAGTATCCTGCATGGTGGGGAGCTTGTGGCAACATATGGGGGAGCCAGCTTGCATCAGCATGAGCACCCTGCATGCTCAGCTGTGATGGCGTGGAGCTGTGGCCCTGTAGATGGTGAGTCAAGGTCCCCAGCAGAAGGCAGCTCTGGTTGCTCAGCTCGCAGAGACATGTCGGCTGCCCTGCGTGCTGGCCTGCCAGGTTGCATGTGATTTCAGAAGAGCCCTGTGACCCACAGATTGCATGCTGGGCGCCCATCTCATGCAGATGCACAACAAGGCATGCTGCTGCACCTGCACCTGCAGGCGCCATCAAGAAGTGGCGGGCGCTGATTGGCCCCACAGATATCGTCAAGGCCCGGGGTGAAGCCCCTCAGTCCCTGAGGGCGCGCTTTGGAACAGATGGCACCCGTAATGCCTGCCACGGCTCTGATGCGCCTAACACTGCTGCAGAGGAGCTCGGCTTCTTCTTTGCACGCAATACTCTTGGTGGGCTGCTTTTCTGAGATGTCTTGCAGTGTTGGGGCGGCAAGCCCTTGGCATTGCTGCATGGGGGGCCAGACTCGTGCGCCTGTGGCAAAGCAGTGTCATTGCTGGCTTGTGCTCGGAGGCACAGCCTCAGATCTTGCATGACAGCCAGCAAATCAGCTGTGCAGAGAGAGCAACAGCCCTGCCGTCGTCTGTTGGCTGCGTAAGCTCCAAATTTACAAAATCTTGATGTTCTTGCAGGGAGATGTGTGCAGGGCCAAAACACCAGCCTGTGCATCATCAAGCCCCACATTGTGCGGCAGGGGCAGGCAGGCGCCGTCCTGGCGGCCCTGCAGCAGCAGTTCCTTGTAACAGCTTTGCAGCAGTTTCACATCGATGCCATAAATGCAGCAGGTGGGGCTGCAATTTACACGTTGCGTAGCCTGTGCAGCTGCATGTGCCTCATCCACAGTCTTCCAACTTGCTGCCAAAGCATCTGTTCCCCAGGAAGTCAACAGTCCATCACGTATGTTGTCCAGCAGCAGGACCCCTCCCTTGCCATCTGATCAGGCTGACTGTCGTTTGGCCTGGCTGCAACCAAGCTTCAGACATGACTCGCAGACTGCATGTTGGACATGACTGCTGGCTGGCTGCAGAATTCTTGGAGGTGTATAAGGGAGTGGTACCCCCCGGCGAATTCAGCAGCATGGTGGCTGAGCTCACATCTGGTGAGCCTTTCATATATATTTGAACTTTATGGGGTGCTGCTGTGGTGACTCTTGAGTCCCATCCACCAGCGCTCAGGGTGCATGCAGCATGACGGTGCTGCATTGGCTAACAGGGGTTCGAGTGGCCTGTGCAGGCCCCTTCATCGCCATTGAGGTTGCTGACAGGCATGGAGCCAATCCAGTGGAAGCTCTGCGAGAGTGTGCAGGGCCTGCAGACCCAGAGGTGGCGAAGCTGCTGCGCCCAAACAGCCTGAGGTCGCATTTCGGCACAAACAAGGTCGGTCCAGCGCTGCAGTCCAGCAGCACTCTTGCACCTGCACCGCAAGCAGCCTCTGCAGGTTGCCACTGACTGTGACTTTTGCATTGTGCAGGTGCAGAATGGTGTGCACTGCACAGACTTGGCTGAGGACGCGCCTCTGGAGGTTTCATATTTCTTTGAAATTTTACAGCAGTGAACCACAGGACAGTCTGTGACCTTGAAGGAAACATGTACATCATTTGTTCCAAGTGAGTAGTCTGCAGCAGCCATGATTTTGGGCCCAGTGGGCTCCAGCAAAGGGGGGTGTCTCTGCAGTCTTGGTGCCAGCGCTCATATCATTGGCCTGTGCTCCACTTCATGATGCTCCTCCATCAACCTGACAAGAAACTCATACACAGAGAAGACTGCCGCATTCACAATAAATGCTCGTGTCAGAGTTGCTGTCATGCCATTAAAGAATACGCGGCCACCTTCCTCGCGGTAGGCTGTCCTTGCGCAGTCCCACCAGCCTGCAGCATCCCAGTCAATCTGTGTGGCTTCATGAGATTCCCTTGCCTGCCATTTGAGAGGTCGCTAGAGCCGGGGCCAGCCATGATCAGGCAGCACTGCAGCTAGGGCAGGAGCAGTAGCCCGGCGAAGCTCTGCAGAATGCTGCTGAGGATGTGGATGGCAGCAGGCTGCACCGCTAAGGCAAACCCAGAGCCTCAAGCTTCCCCCCTTACCTGAATACTCGGATGCTGCCCTGGAAGTGGCCTGAAGTCTAGACTTAATCATGTCCAGGGGATACACGCTGGCCCAGGCCACAGCGCCAGCTGTCCCGCCTGCAGCGTCCATCAGGCGCCTTCACTTGGACGCGGCAGTAGCTCTCTCACCAGAAGTGCCGCAAACAGAGAGACACCAGGTGATCCGGCTGTGAGTGCTGAACTGCTGCAAGCAGGCAAGTCGCAGCTGCGCTGCCAGCAACATGTTGGCGTGTCAAAAGCCAATGCCATGCTGACCTGCAAGAAACAGCGCAGTCGGGCTGTTCTCCCCGCTCTGTCGGCAGCCGGGCTCTAGGAGCTCCTGCATGCCCTCATACGCCGCAAAGTACACCCCAAAGCTGGGGAAGTCGCGGATCAGGGTGACGCCTGTCCCTCTGTACAGACCTGCACCACACGTTTCAGGCAGGACCCATCAACATGCTGCAGCTTGACATTGGGGCAGCAAGGGGTCATGCTACTCTCGATGTACATGGCTCTGCCATCTCAGAGGGGAACTGCAGCCTCCTCTGTGCCCGGCAGGCAGGCCAGCCTCTTGGTAGGGCTTTCCCGGCGTTCTGGCCTCTGAGCTGCTGCCACTCAGAGTCAAGTGCTTTCTGCAAGCGCACAGCTGCAGATGCTGCGGCTGTCTCCAGGACAGTGGTGTGGCTGCAGTGTCTGCACCTGTCAGCCCCTCCCTGTACAGCACCTGCCTCAGCAGGCGGATGGGGCCAACATAGCCCGCCATGCCCGGCGTGGCAGTTTGAAGCTGCAGCCTGATCTTCAGCAGCTCGGTGGGAATGGTGATGACGGTCTGACAGAGCCCGGAGAAACACCCTGCAAACAGCACCCGCACAATGAGCTGCTGGCTGCAGTGAACAGCACCATGCAGATTCAGCTTCACCTCGTAAGCGCAACACAAAACGTGCATTAGGACCGTCCAATGACATTGGGCAACCAAGTTGTGCACCAGCAAATTCTGATACTGGGCGCTGCCCCTGTGGGGGCTGCGATGAAAATCTGAGGCTCTCATTCACACCACAAGGTGACAGGCACCCAGCCTGGCACTGCAGGTAGGCAGCCTGCTGGCTGTATGAGCATTGACTGCACCTGCCATGTACACATGCGACAGGGGAAGGGGCTTCCCCGTATCCTCCCTCCTGGCTGACAGCCATCTCGCAGCTGCTCCGTAAGAGTAGAACACCATGGAGTTCTGCATGGCAACAGTGCATGCTGCCAGCTTTGGAGCGCAACAGGAGTGATGAGCAGCATGGCAGCAGCCTTGCAGCATGCCTCGCTGGGGTGACAGCCGGGCAACCCTGGCCAGGCAGCAGTGCTGCGGCGTGCCTTGCTGAGACTGCAATGCAGGCAAGTAGCGGCATGGCAGCTGCGCTGCAGTTCAACAGTTTCGGTAGGCAGCGGGCAAGGACAGCAATGTGACCACACCACACCTGCATCGCGATCGTGGTCACAGGGTACATCGCTCCCTTGAACAAGGAGCGGGCCCCCTCCTCCTGCACGAGCGTCTTCCACACCTGCCAAGGCAGAGATGTTCTTGTTGATAAGCAGTCAGCAGCCTGTTGGCGAAGCACTTGCAACATGGCCAAGCACTGGCAGCATATGACATCTACCATTGCCGCAGCATGGCAGCACCAGCATGGCCGGGAGCCTCACTCGTGTCATGCTGCGAGTTGTGGCTGTCCTCTGCTGCAATCGAATGCGGACCACATCCAGGGGCTGCCCCGCAAGGATGCCACAGACGCCACCTGCTGCCCCTGCACAAGTGCATATGGATGTGCCCCTGCTGGACACTGGCATCATACAACGACCTCTGCTTGCCACCTGCTAGGAAATCTTTGGTTGCTGGCGACAGCTTGTACAGATAGCTGTTGAGGCCCTGCTGCCATTCCTCTAGGCCTCTCATTGATCAGGAGGAGAAGAAGCTTTGGTAGAACAGCTGCTGATCGCCAGCCTCCTACTGCAGGCCAATGACTCTGATCCAGGAGCTTTGCAGTGATTGACATTGCAGGAACATCATTGTGAGCCTGGAAGATACTGAACGCGCTCTCAGCGTCATGACCGCCTCATGGAACAATTGTGGTCCATAACATGAGCAATGCAGGCGTTTTGGCCTGTCTGATCCATCGATGACCTAAGAGGTAGGCTGTGAATTGCGCCAAGGATTGAGTACATTGCTGATTGCCCCCAGGCTGGCATTGATCCTCAGCCAACAAGACTCAAACAGTCATCAGCGGTGAAAAGGTGCATGATCGACCTCTGCACCTGAGCTTGAGGACCTGAGCTTGAAGCAGCCAGGGGGAGAGGCCAGGTCAGCACTCCAGGAGTGATCGCTTTATCTGCATGCCCAGCTTGGAGGGGCCCTGCTCTTTGAAGCGCCAGGCAGCACCAAGGCGGTCCCGATGTAGACACAGCTTGCACTGGCCACGCCAGAGGATTGCCCTTGTGCAGGCTGCCATGTTTTGGCGAGTGGCTGGCTATGCTCAGGCGTCGCCCATCGAGGGCATCCTTGACAAGGAGAACTTCACACTGGATGAGCTGCTGGATGAGGATGGCATTATTCAGGTGCCTGCCGCCCTGCAGCCTGCAGCCTGCAGCAGCGCCATCTTTGCATGCCAGCCAATTGCAACACACGCAATCAAGTGTCTGCCTACCTGCCTGCCCGCAGCAGAGGCCTCTGATGTGCCATTCCTGCAGCAGGCGCCTGCCTCGCTGCCAGCAGGCAGCAATTGCCATTGCAGACATTGATGTGCAAACACATGCTGACATGCAAGTAACTGATAGCCAGGGACTTGAGCACAGAATGGAATAGTTGGGTTTCGTGCCTGTCAGGCATGATGCCAGCTTTGATGTGCCCCAGCTGCCAGTGCCCAGGTGGCAGAGGCATGCACGCATGCTAGCCAGCAGCAGTGCATGGTGTCCAGGCAAGCAGCAATGCTGCGGACACAGGCCCTGTGATGCGTCCTGCCTGCTTCCCAGCGTGCAGCAGTGGGATGGTGGCATGCCAGGTGCATGCCATTTGCAGCAAGTCTGCCTGCCGCTAAACCGCAGCAAAGGTGTCCCCGCACCACCTGTCAGGGCCCAGGCACGCAGCAGGACGTCACATGGACGCAGCGGCCCATGACCATGCACTGGAATACAGAGCATGCCAGGGGTGCCCCTTCTGCCGCTGATCTGAGCGATGCCTTGTCGTCCTGTGCAGGAGTGCAAAGCGCTCAATGGGCGACTTCTGGACTTCCTCAAGCAGGCCAGTGTTGTTCAGCAACTTGTCACATACCTGGTCATCCCAGCCCAACCAGGTAGGCTGTGGCCTCTGGGGCCTCTTCACTGAGGCTCGCCGCCCACTCTCGGCCCGCTCAGAGCAGGATGCATGTCATGCTCCAGCCCATTACTCGCTTCCAGCACGCACAGGGCTGCATGTGCCCCCAGCTTGCTTCCTGCGTGCTCAGAGCAGCATGCATGTGGTACTGTGTCCAGTTGCATGCTCATGCCTGCATGTAGCAAGGTGATGATGGCAGCAGCCCCACCAGCTGAGGCTGTGGCACAGGCCTCAGTCCCTGCATGAACTTGGCAGCCTGCATGGTGGCCCCCCACCAGCCCCACATGGTGGCATACCTGCATGACAGCCTGCATGGCTGACTCCTTAGGCTTGTGGCATCCCATATGAGGTGTGGACAGTCGTCCACATGCATCAGGCAGCATGAGCTCTCCCTTCACATCTTTGACAAAGTGGAAACAATCATGCGGCACATGCCCCTTGCAATGCTGAGGGCAGGCATAACATGACATAAGCTTGCACGCTCTGGGCCAGCTGCCCCATGTTTGGCACACTTTTGGCCTGTGGCCACCTGGTGCACGAACAGCCTTGCCGATTGGCCTGCATCTAAGATAGGCTGTCATGCCATACAAGCTTGAGACAACCTGCCATTTGCTCTGCAGCAGAAGATCATGGCCTGAGCTCTCATCACTGAAGGCTGCCTGCCGTCTCCGGCTGAGGGTAGCCAGATCTCTATGAACTCGTGGCAGCCTGCTGGCGCACTGACAGGCTGGCTTGTGTGCCTGCAGCTGAGGATGGGAAGGCCGACGACATGCAGAGGACCCTTAGATACCCATATGTGGCCTGCGAAGTGTTCTGCTGCGAAGTGGATGCCCTGTACACAACCCTCCTCGGATCAGAGGAGCTCACGGAGCTCCTGTTCAGCATCGTCAAGACCAGCACGCCGCCCGACATAACCTTGGCTGGCTACTTTGCCAGGGTGGTGCGTGGGCTGCTGGTGCAGCGCACAGCAGATGTCATGCAGGTGGGTTTTTTGGAGATGTTGCACGCTTTCATGGTACTGTGTGGCGTGCCCCAGTGACTGTTGGAAGAGCTGCCTCTTAGGGGCTCCCTGCTGGCAGACCCGGCTCCGTATGGACGGACGCCATACATGGTGACAGCCAAGGAGAATGCTGTGGTCAACGGGTACCCCCAGAGCCCACGCTCTCTTGCCCACATGTATCTTAGTACTGAGGTGCCGGTACACCTGCTTGCTGTCCTGGCAGGCAGCGTTCTGCTTGGCCATGGGAGCTGACAGGCTTGCAAGGTCAGCACTCTGGGTGTCGGGCCCGTCAGGCCAGCATGTGCCCTGTTCAGCCTGCACCAAGCAAGGCCCCTGGCAGGCAACAGTAGGTGGAGAAGTTGCACATCGGAATTGGCATGGGCCATGAAGTGTGTGCAACCGCTGCTGTGTATACCTGATGGCACCTTGTCTTGCAGACCAATTCAAACATAAATGTCTTCTGAATATACCTCAACAGGGTGGGCTTCTCCATGCACAGCTCAGGCAAAAAAAAAAGAAGCCAGCCTGAGATTTGTTTCCCATTGCTCTGCTGGAGCTCCCCATTCTGCACCTTTCGCATCTGAGGAACCAAGCCAAGATCCTGGACATGCGGACACACCACCTGCTCTAAATTTGTTGCCCTCCTGTGTCGCAACACTTTTGACAGCAGTCGTCTATGGCTTGAAGTGCCTCAGGAGCCACCTTGACACCCTGCCTGCAGTATTTGAGAAGCCACCCTGAGACCCTGCGCGAGCTGACAGACCACCTGGGCACAACTTCTGTGGCCGAGGTGGTCGTCCAGATCGCGGGGGCTGATGATGTAACAGCTTGCTACCTGGGTCCTGCTCAGCTGGCCTGGCTGTCAGAGTCCCACCTGATGGACCTGATCCTGCAGCAGCTGCTGACTGCCGCGCAGGCAGACTCCCAGCGCAATGCGGCGGCTGTCTTGGCAGCAATTGCACGCAGGTGGGGATGAGGCAGCTCCTGCTTGCTGATTGCTGTACCTTCCAGTATCCCTCCTGCAGCAAGGCTTTTGCATGCTGCATGGCTCTGCTCAAGTGCCTACGCAGTGTGAACAGCATGAAACAGGGTAGGGGGACCAGGACAGGCAGAGATATACAGTGTGCTGCGTCCGCACTCAGTCCAGTTTGCTGTTAACGCATGTTGCCGGGGAATGATGCGGTCTCTGCTGCTTTGCTGCACTGCTCTCTGCAATCTGTTGCACTCGTGTCCAGAGGCAGGAGGTGGCAGGTGTGCTGAGTCACAGCTTGCCTTCTGTTTGACTGCTGCCAGTCCAGCTGTCTGCTGGCCGCCTTCGCTCCAGCGATGCTGTGGAAAAGCTGCTGCATCTGCTGTGTGACAATGATAGCCTGCCAGCCTTCAGCTAGTCTAGCGCTCTGCTGGCTGCTTTGCTCAAGCGGCTGGCTGAGAAACCTGTTGCAGTCACTGTGGGCCACTGGTTGCCGTTCCTGCTTGCAGCCAGTCCAGCCCCCTGCTGGCCAACTTCCGCTCCAGCGACCTACTGGGCAAGCTGTTCCGCCACGCATTTGCCAGCGCTGGCACAGTCAGTTCCCAGGCGTTGGACGTGTGCATTGCACTGCTGGAGCCCAAGATGCCTGTGCCCAACAGCTACCAGTCCCCTGCCCACGGCGCCAGCCAGGGGGAGATGCAGGTTGACCCGGCAGTGGAGGAGGCAGATCAGCAGCTCAAGGCGCTGTGTGTTGAGGTGGGAAAGCAGGCTGCCTTCTGGCCTTAGAGGACTCCGAGAGATGGCGGGCCTGCCCACAGAAGGTGGGATGTCTGGGCAGCCTGTGGCTTTCCAGGAGATATGGGGCGTCTGGGCTGCCCTTGTGGCTGCTTGGGGGCCATGGCCAAGGCCGGTGGCCTTCAGTTCAGACATGCCGTAGCACTACTGCCAAGCTGTGTGAAAGGTGTCGTGCAGCTGGAGATTCTTGCCAGCACCAAAGAGGGGCCCAAAGATCAGGGGCTGTGCATGAGGGTGGGTCAGTAGGGGCAGAGACAGCAGTCTCAACATATAGCATCCAGAAGGCTTCACAAATGACTAGCCAGGCTGCCTGCTCGTTGTGCTCCCCTGCCCAACTGTGGAAGTCCATCTGACTGTAGATAATGTAATTGTAGCCAAATAAAAGGAATATGCCCAGCGCCGCTGTCACGCCAGCCTGAGGCTGCTGCGGGTGATGCCACTGATCATAATCCAGCGCAGCAACACTCATTGCGTGATGCCCTACTGGCAGTGCCGGGCTGCAGCTGTAATAATGGGGCTTGTCAAAGGTCAGTCTCTTGCACGGGGACAATTGGGAGGCACCCCTGCCTGCAGCGGCTGTGAAGATGCGCAGGCCGCCATGCCTCCCACCTGTCTGCCTGCAGGGCCTGATCCCTTACATGGAAACTGTCAGCCAGCGACTGGAAGTGCTGGAGTCTGAGCCCTCCCAGGACACACCTTTTGGCAGGCTGTGCCCACCTCTGGGACAGACCCGCCTCAAAGCAGCGGAGCTCATTGGGGCGCTGGTGCGCCTGGGCAACGCAGATGCAGAAAACGCCATCATTGCTGCTGGTGGGTCCTGGCAACATTGTTCAGCTTCGTCATACCCTGCTGGCAGCTCAGTCCCAGAAGATGAAGCTGCTGGGTGCAGGTCACCCAGACTGGGTCATAAGAGCTGGCTACTGCATACCAGCCCAGACGTGTGCAGCTGGCTGGCAGGTCACTGCCACAGCACACCGCCCAGTAGCTGTGCACCTGTTGCCTTCCCAGCATTGTTGCAGGATATTGCCTGTGCCCGTGAGCAATGCCTTTAAGGCTACATGTGCTTGCAGAAGGGCTGCAGAAACGCTGCAGCTAATCGCAAAAGTGGGCCCCCAGTCATCGTACTCAGTGCTTGCATACAGTGGCAGTCGCTTACGAGCATTGTGGTGCCCTGCAGGCCTGCAGAAGAAGCTGCTGGACCTCTTCATGTGCTTTCCCTTCAACAATCTGCTACACCAGCAAACAGCCATCATGCTATACTTTGCTTTGGAGAACGGGACAGATAAGCTGCTGGCCCACCTCCTGGAGGAGTGCCAGCTGCTGCAATGGGTAGCCCACGCTCCGCAGGAGGTCAAACCCCAGCCCAGGCCCATGGATGAGCGGGGGCCCGAGAGGCCGCCCATCAGGGCTGGCAACTTGGGGCACCTGACGCTCATTGCCAACAGGTGTGTGAGTTGTTTTGCTGACAAGTAGATCTGGTGACGAAGGTTGCCCTGCTTGGCAGGGCAGCTCACAGGTGGCTGCTGTCACATGGGAGTGTGCTGGGGGCTGCCCCTGCCTGGCAGAGGGTGAGGCAGCTTTAAAGCAGCTGTGTGAGGCCGACAGTAATTTGGAGCTTGAGCAGCGCAGGCAACAACGACAGCCGTGAATTGGCTGGCTGTGATGATGGCCCCAGACCAGGAAAGCCATTGCCTCTCTTGGGCTGTCTGGCTTGGGGCAGTGGTGCAGCCACCCTGCCGGCTCTTGAGGGTGCAAGCCCACAGAGCTTCTCCCTCCGGCAAACAAGGGTTCTCACTGCTGTAGGCTTGTGGAGGTGGGGCCTCGGCGGGAGCTGCTGCAGAAAGCCCTGGACAGCAGCGAGGAGTGGAACAACAAGGTTCTGGAGGTCCTGGCAGAGGCCAATGCCCGCCAGGTGAGGAGCGGTTGGCCCTCCAGAAACTGCATGCTTCAGGCTGCAATCACAGGTCAGGCTGGGGACAGGCACAGCTGGGTGGGACTGCTTGTTAGTTGCACAAGGATGACCTTCAAGACCCCCCCTTGTCACCACAATCAGGAAGTAGAAAGCATGTTGCACTAGAGCTCCTTCGCTAGGCTGGCAGGCCTGCCATGCGCCGTGTGTTGTCATACGAGTGCCCCAAGCATGGTGCTGAACACTCTGTAAGGAGCTGTGAGCACCCCCGGGCAGTCAGCTTCCTGCAACACCTCTGTTTGGCCTGCTGCAGAACACCTCTGCCTGGAACTGTGGTCGCCCCCAGGCGGTGAGCTCCCTCCGTCTGGGGCCTGGGCGCCTACTTGCAGATGGAGAGGGGGAGGGAGATGCCCCTGCCCAGCCCATGCCGAGTGCGCGAGCCTCCAACCAGAGATACGGCGGCATGGAGGAGGAAGATGATGACTTCTTCACCGGTGGCACCGTGAGGCAGCGCCTTGAACATCATGTACAGGCTGCAGGGGGTTTGGCCGCAGGGTATTTGGCAGGCTGCAGGGGGTGTGGCCGCCAGATGAGGGAGACAATGATCTTTTCACCGGTGATTCAGTGAGCAAGTGAACCTGATGCACAGGCTGCAGGTTGTGGGTGTCTGGCTGTGGGATGCTCAATGCACACTTGCGCATGTCTGTCCTGCTGGATGGAGACCGGCTGAGCAGCCCCTGCAGATTCTACCCCTGCAGACATGCTTAAGCCGATCTGTGTTCCCTTCTTGAAGCTGCCCAGCATGCCAGTAGTACACACTCCCTGCCTCGCACAGCTGCTGCAAACCGTGTCAGTATGCCTCTGTCCTGTGCCCTGCAGCGTGCCCCAGCACAGAGGGGAGAGCCTGAGCGTTGACATTACTGTCTGTTCAGACCCATACACTGGTGAATCTCATGTTGGGCACATATACATTGAGGCACAGGCTCTTGCCTTTGTGACTGTGTCTTTCCTGCCCCTGCAGCATGAGCTGGGTGATGTATCAGGTCACCTGGCTGGCTTCCACATCACAGAGGGTGCCCATAGCCTGTCCCTGGCCGGACGAAACCTCAACCCAACCCTAGGGATAGCTGCCAGGGGAGGGTCGCCCCCACGGGGTGTAGATGAGCTTGATGACCCTCCAGGTTTCCTGCCCACGGCTGTACGGCCTGTTGGGCCAGTTGGCGTGCAGGTGAGCTGCGCTTTGCATGCGGTAATGCATGCGGTAGTTCATGCGGGCTATTGCGAGATGATGTGCAGCATGCCGCATCGCCCCCAGCATTGCTGCTCACCTGTTGTCATCGTGTGGGCAGATGAGAGATCTTGATGGGGTCCATGAGCCAGACACAGCTATGTGTGCAGGTGACACCAGCGGTCAGCTGGGCTGCAGGGCCATGCAGGCAGAATGCCTGTGCTCCCCTTGCAGTGCCAAGCAGGCTGATTTGTGGGTGTGTACTGTGTGCAGAAGGTGCAAAGGCCAGGGGCCGCCAGGGCAGAGGGTTTGTTCTCTCACCGCACTGGCATCAGCCAGGATCCTGACGATGATGCTGTGGTTCTCCAGTCCCACCAGGCAGAGGTGGGCCGCTGTGTCCTGCAATACATCTGCAACGCAAGCTACCTCTTGGGATGCAACTTGGCTTCTGTGCATGTGGCCCCTTCCAGATACAGCACGTCCTTGCCTGGCACTGCAGTGTGAGGTGGGTTTGTAGGAGCCCAAAGGATGCGCCTGAGCAAGTGCAGCATGCTGGTCTTGCAGGAATTGAGAGCGCATGCATCAGCTGCCACAGGACGGTTTGCACCAGACTTCCTGACTGAGTGCCCTCTGCAGTCTGTTTAAAGCCGTGTTCGACTGGCACAGTTTGACAGCCTGGCCCAGGGGGTTTGCAGACAGTCACTCCAATGCCTCATCCCAACCTCTCCAGGCATCTGCGCTTGTTTGGCAAGCAGCACAGACACGTCAAGCAGCTGCTGCTGCAGGATGAAGAAGGCGATGCCTGGGCCGCAGACTTTGACAGCCTGGCCCAGGGCAGGCCAGCAGACCACGCCCCGGAGACCCCGCCACAAGCCCAGCAGGCGCCTGCCTCGACGATTTGGCAAGCCACACAAAATGCATCTGACTCCGAGGCCCCTGGGCTGGCTGCCAGCAGCACCGCCCAGGAGCAAGCCGCCAGCCGCAGCCTTGCTACTGAGAAGGAGCCCACCGCGGTTCTTGAGCACCCTGGCAGCCCTGGTGAAACAGAGGCCGGGTGGGCGGCCTTCGACGAGGCTCCAGCATTTGATGAGCCATCCATGGCACCAAGCGGAGACAACATGCAGCAACATCAGCAGCAGCCGGGCCACGACGAGGCCGCTGAGCAAAAGGATGCTGAGCAGCCTCCCTGGCAACAGCTAACAGAGAAGGAAACGTCCTGAGTCACAACTGATTGTCTCTGAACTCAATCTGTGACAACAGCAGGCTGTGCAAGTGGCATTTGAGCAGCAGGTCAACACCAACCCAGAGAACCCCAGCTGCTTCATGCTCCTTTAGTGTAAACTGCCCAAACTTTGCTGCGTGGCCGCATGTATGTTGCGCAGTTGCAACATGACCTTTTGGGCCTGCAAGTGTCAACTCATAAGTCTGTATCTTGAGGAAGGTATTGACATGTTCTATTCAAGAGGGGCCGGGGAAGATTGCTCTCTTCAGGAGCCAGGGTCCTTAGTACCAACACACTTGTTGCTTGCTTCAGGAGTGTCCTGGCCTGCCAGTGCAGGACAGGGACCAGGGGCAGCATCACTGATTCCAAAAGCATGCACAGGGGCCACTGCAATTGATTTAGACTGCTGCTTGTGCTCATTCCCCCACGCCTCTGTGACATTGGCGGCGCTCTCCACAGGCTGTGCAGCCTGTGCCGCTGGCTCTGCCGGCTGCGCAGGTGGTGCTGAGGCCTGTGCAGGATGTGCGCATGGCTCCACAGGCGGCGCAGGCTGTGCCGAGGGCGCCTCTGCCAGCTTGTAGTCTGACAGCTCATCAGGAAGCAGCACCACGAGCGTGGGAAACTCCACAATGCAAAAGCCCGGCAGCTGGGTGCGCAAGGGCTTGCTCTGATCCAGCTTGTAGTACTCTGGAGCATTGGCCTGCAACAGTCATCCTCAGGCTGTGTGGACAGCATGCCTCTCACTGGGGAGCGAGCGCCATAGGGCAGACAGGACCCAATGTTGCCACCACAGGCCACAAGGCTGCGTGTATCACTCAGGCTGAAGCTGAGCGCCCGTGACAGCCTGATGCTGAGCGCCCGTGACAGCCTGATGCTGTCCCTCCCTCTGGTCAACCAGGCACCAAGGGCAGAACCACCCCACATATCCTACGCCTGCCATGCATTGTGCAGCCGCTGCGAGCCCTTGCTGCCAAAGCAGCTGGCTGTGCCATCAGATCAGAGCAGTCAGTGCATCCAGAGAAGGTAGCTCACTTGGCAATGCTCCCGCTGCAGCAGCACGTGCAGGCTGGGAACGCCGGCCTCCGCATATGCTCTCAAGTCGTGCCTGCAAACCACATCAAGCCCCGGTGAGGCCATGCAAGGACAGAGGATGCAGTGTGAGGACCAGCCAGCCACAACAAGACCCGGTGTTACATTGCAGACATGCTGACAGCTTTCAGTGGAGCAACGCCCACATGCGCCTGAGGCTGAGCAGCTGCAGCCTACTGCTGAGGCAGCCCCTATGCAGCACTGCCACAGTGTTCTCCTTGACCTGGGCCTGTGCATCGCTCATCCCTGGTGTATCCAACAGCGGTGCCGTTGCTACAAGCTGGCTCACCTGCGGGCGGCATTGCCCAGCTTGAGGGCAGTCAGCTCACTCAGCACCTCGGCCAGCACAGTGTTCTCCTTGACCTGGGGGCTGTGCACCTCCCTACCCGCCGTGGGGAAACGCCACTCCAGGTGCCATAGCACTGTGCGTGTGCGCACCTCATAGCGGCTGCTGTTGCGCCGCCGGCGGGCCATGCCGGGTTGCATCAGCTCCAGCTTGATGCCACGGCGCTGCGCCTGTACGGCAGGGTGCAGTGGCTGACAAGCTGCACCTTGGCAAAGCAAGTTGATTCAAACTCACGCACAGGCATGGGCTGCGACATGACAACCAGCAGCACCCTGGCAATGCCGCACCTGGTCACGCAGCATCTCGAGGTGCTTGGGCAGCGACCAGCTGGGGGCTGGCGGCTTGGTGCGCTGTGCCACATCATGCGCCCTTGCGGTTTCCTCCAGCAGCCTGTAGTCTGAGAGCAGCTCCCTGTCTGAGAAGGTGCCCAGGGGAACAAAAGCTGTGCGGCTGCGCTTCCCGGTGCAGCCTGTGGCGGCCTTGTGGGCCTGGCTGCAGCCCAGGCTGCAGCTCCTGAAGCTGCAGGCTGGGCAGCAGTACTTGGGGGCCTGCTGCTGGCACTGCTGGCAGGTTTTCTGTGCCAAAGGCTCTGCAGCACAGGGGGCTGAGTCCTGACTTGTGTTCAAACCAAAGACAGTGCAAGTCAGAGTACTGACCTGGCCTTGCTCCTTCATCTTGAGCACCACTTGTTGCCCACGTGTCAGACAGTGGTGGTGCCTGCACATCGAGCTCGGTCATGGCTGTTGTTCCATGTTTTGTCAGATTGGCTATCAATGCAGTCAGGTCACCGAAGACTCTGTCGTTGAAGACGTTGTTCGTGATCGAACTGCAGCACTGTTCGAGCAACTGCAGGGCAGTCCGAGTGATCAAGCTAACTGGGCTAGATCACATAGATTCCGGCATTCCCCAGATGTTGCTGATCTTGTTGCCACTCTTGATCAGTTCTCTGCAAGTGGCTCATGGCCTGGACAATGGGCTGGCACTGAAACCACAAATGGCCTACAACACATGGAACTGCTTCGGAGGCGACAGTGAGCATGCCTGCTTGCTCGCCCAGCATCTGCCAGGCAGCGTGGGGCACACAAGCTGACAGAGCCAATGCATTGCAGTCAATGAGGAACTGGTGCGCACCACAGCTGACCTTGTGCTGGAGAGAGGCCTGGCCAAGGCAGGCTACAACTACCTGGTGGTGGACGGTGAGCCTCTGGAAGGCTTGCTGAAATCCGAAATGCAGTCACTCAGCCTTGCATGCACACCGTGAAGTCAGGCTGCAGTGGCCCTGTCCATCGGCTTGCCCAGCTGGGCCTGCACACGCGACGCCCAGTGCGTGGGCAGGAAGCAGCACTTGAGCAGGCAATGCAGCATTGCAAGCTCTTCTGAACCCTGCTGCTGGAGTCTGTCGTGCCCCTCTGGGCAGAAAATCTTCAGGCCAGTTCGATTGCAAGTGCCTGCCCTGCAGCCTGCCCCGCAGCCGCCTGAAGAACCCTTCTGCAACACAGCAAGCAGTCTGGAGCTGCACGCGATCTCACCATCTCTTGCCTTGCAACGCTCTCCACTGTCATTGCAGACGCCTGGTCAGAACGGCAGCGCAACAGTGACGGCAGGATAGAGTCCAGCAAGCAGAAGTTTCCAAGCGGCATGAAGGCCCTGGGGGACTACATCCATGGCAAGGGTGAGCTCTGTGCAGATGACCAGGCCAGGAGTGTGCAGCACCACAAGTGCAGCCACAGCCGGTGTGGGCGCTGTGCTGGGGGAGGTGTGCCGGGCAGGGGCCTGCAGTGCATGCCTGGTCACAATGGTTCTGCTGTTGTGCCACCCAAGACTGCACAGCAGGTTGCTCTGCTGGGGAGAGCCTGCTGGCATGGTGTCAGCTGCACCCAGACCCCACAGGCTGCCTCAACATCTTGCAGGCACGGGGTTGTCTTGTGCTGTAATGCAGGAGCTGGTCTGCACCTGCAGGTCACGGGGTCGGCATGCAGCTGATGTAAGCGGGTGCGCATGCCTGGGCTGCCCCAAGAAGCTGCCCACCTATTGCGGCAGGTTGGCACATGGTCCAGCCAGGCTCATGCAGCTTTTGGCGACTTCTGCAGGTGTCTTGGGACAGCACAGCGAGCTGTTTGGTAGCCTGCAGCCCTCATGTTGGCATGTAGTCTGATGCAGGCTCATGCACCTCCCTTGACCAGCCCCCTGCAACACACGGCAAGCCTATCAGAGCTGTTTTTGGATCAGCAGGCCAGCTGGAACTTTGGCGTGTGCAGCCCCTCTCAGGCTGAATCACCTGGCTGCAGCCCCCAGGCTGTTGCAGTGCTTACTGGCAAGCACTCTTTGAGTCAGGCCGGCATGCCTGCTAAGACTGCACTTGACTGGCAGACTTTAGGCCTGCAGGCAGGC
Organism: Asterochloris erici; assembly: GCA_019693375.1. NCBI lineage: Eukaryota > Viridiplantae > Chlorophyta > Trebouxiophyceae > Trebouxiales > Trebouxiaceae > Asterochloris > Asterochloris erici. The sequence continues at coordinate 69,765 of JAAMXJ010000227.1, forward strand.
CTTGGACTTGAGCATGCACGCATCAGCTGCAGGCCTCACTCTGCGTCTCAGACACCTCAGTTTCCTGCCTGCAGGCTGTGAGATTGGCACGTCCTGCGGTGCTGGACTGCAGTACTCTCTGGACTGGAGGCCTGCATGTCACGGTTCAGCAGCAGCCCCAGCCCTGGTCTCACAGAAGCTGCCTCCCCTGCCTGCAGGCTCAGTTCTGGCATCTGTTTAGACATGACGAGCTCACACACCTACCCGTGCTGTGCCCAACAAACTTGTCAGCTACATGCATGCACCTACCTGCATTGCCAATTTCATGCAACAAAGTGCCTCCGCCTGCAGGCCTCAAGTTTGGGATGTACTCGGACGCCGGCTCGCGCACCTGCCTGGGCTACCCCGGCAGCCGTCACAATGAGGAGCTGGACGCCCAGACCTTTGCTGACTGGGGCATCGACTACCTGAAGTATGACAACTGCTGGGCTCCTGCCAGCGACTGGGTGGTCGACCGCTTCGCGGCCATGCGGGACGCCCTGAACAAGACGGGCAAGCCCATCCTGTACAGCCTGTGCGAGTGGGGAGTGGCAGACCCCTGGCTGTGGGCGCCCAAAGTGGGTTTGGGAGTGGCCTTTCCAAGGTGGTTCGATTCCTGGCTAAGGGCGCTCAGGTTCATTGGGCATCAGCTGGGCTGGGAGTTGCTAGAGGTCTTGTACATCCTGTGCACGCTGGGCGCCATGGGCTCCTGCTTATGGGCGCTAAGTGGTAACCTGATTTGGTAATGAGCACACCTCAGATTCGGAAGGCTAGTGTGCTGGCAAGCAGATGGTTTACAGCTGTACCTGTGTGAGTGGGGCAGCCCCAATTACTTGCTTCTGGTGACTGGCTGGCTGGCAGCAGCTACCAACTCCAGGCACCAGCCCATTACGGTGAGCACTGCATATGTTTGAGCTAGGGCTCTGCCTTGCTTTGACCTTGCCTGGCAGCTGCACAGGTGACATCCTGCCAGCACGTTCACCTTGAGAGCTGTATATTTTTCATCACAGGGCACTAGAAGCGGCAGCCCAGCGTCTCTCAGCTGCAGGTGTCACCCTCTAATGTTGCTGAGCTGTGTTTGCAGTGGCATGTGTGAAGGCGTGCTTTTGCTGAGGTCTGTGCCCCAAAGTTGAGGTCTGTGTCGCTATTGCGGCAGCATGTGAGGTTGAGGACTTTTGAGCATACCTCGATGTGCTTGGCGCCTGCACCCCGCGACGTGGGAAGTGCGGCTGCTGTAGTGCTCTGTGCAGATGCTTCCAGGCTGGCTGTGCACAGATGGATGCGTTGACGCTGCAGGTGGGCAACTCCTGGCGCACGACTGGGGACATCTCCCCCACCTTTGAGAGCTTCCTGCGCTGCCTGGACAACACAGTGGGCCTGTCCCGCTTTGCAGGCCCTGGAGGGTGAGTGCCTGCGCCGTCCGCTGCAGCAAGCAGCATGTGGATGCAGATTTCCCCTGTGCTGCCCAGCCCTTGCCGCCTTGGCCTTGCATCTTTGCACACAGCACTGTGCCACATAGCCTGCAGTCACCTCCACCTGCCTCATGTGGCCTGCTGCCTGGCAGGGGCAGCACGCACGGTCAGCAGCTCCCCTGTGGCGTCCAGCCTCTAGCCCCAAATGCCCTGTGCAGGTTGAATGACCCTGACATGCGCTGGACAAGCAACAACATCCGGATCTGGGCGGGTGGCATGCTCAGCAAAGCTTTTGGCGCATCTGAGGGGCTTCTGTCATCCTGGTGCAGGTGGAATGACCCTGACATGTTGGAGGTGGGCAACAACGGCCTGACCCTGAACGAGCAGCGCGCGCATTTTGCGCTGTGGGCCCTGCTCAAGTCGCCCCTAATTGCCAGCGCCGACCTGCGCCACATCAGCAAGGAGGCACTCACCATCCTGCTGGCCGACGAGGTCATCGCGGTTAACCAGGATGACCTAGGGGTTGCGGGGGACCTCATCTGGAAGCAGGGGCCCCTGGAGGTAAGGCAGGCCGCTGGACAAGCATGTGTGAATGTGGAGCAGGCAGCACGCTTGCTGGTAGCTGCATCCTTGCTGGCAACATGGGCTGGAGGTGGGGCAGCTGTGACAAGGGCACGATCTGACAGGGAAGCAGGTGGCATGTCTGCTGGGCGCCTGGGCGGCAAGCAGCCAGCATGCCTGCTGCGGGGGTGGCGGGAGTCTTGTGTAACAAGCAGAGACATCTGCAGGTGAGGGCACATCATTGCACATCATTGCCGGCAGTGGGGGCAGTGGCCATGCACAGCCGCTGCGGTGATCGAGCGTGCAGGTACAGGCAGGGTCAGCCGCCAGGAACCTCATCTGGAGTCAGGGGTGAGTTCTGTGAGTAGGTAGCATTGTGGCGCACTCGACAATGTTCATCCAGGCACATCTCCAGGCAGGCCAAGTGGCCATCTGCAAAGCTGATCGAACTGGGAAGCAGGAGATTGACTTGTCTGCAGTTGCAGCTTGTGTTGCCCTCTTCTTCTGCTGGTGCGACGCGCCGCCCGCGCTGACAGCATTTATTTCTTGGTCTTGGCGCATCTGCCCACCATCCCGCCCCTGCAGGCACACGCCGGGCCTTGGGCAGGCGCCTGCCGCATGGTGATGCTGCCTCTGCTTTGCAGGCGGTAACCACACCCGCCTCCCCCCCCCTGCGGGCGTATGCCTGCACCTCGTCGAACGGGAGCTGCATGGTCTCCCTTCTTCGGCCATGCCAGCAGGCTGCCAGCAACATTGCGTCCCTGGCTTGCAGGCGATGCAGGGCCTCTGGCTGAGTGTGGCTGTGCTGCCCCACTGTCTCTGCAGTGCTGCCTCGGCACAAAGGCTTGCACACCCGTCTCCCTCCCTTGCAGGCATATGCTGGCCCCTTGGCAGGCGGCAGCCGTGCGGTGGTGCTGTTCAACCGCCACACCATCGGCACGCAGTACCCCTTCAGCAACATCACAGTCTTCTGGGAAGATCTGGGGTATCCCAGCGAGATGGAGGCCACAGTGCGCGACCTGTACGCCAAAGAGGACTTGGGGAGATTCACAGGCTCCTTCACAGCAGCTGTGGGCATCCATGATGGGCTAGCGTTGAAGATCATCCCCAAGGAGCCCAAACCTGATTTTGATGGGTGGCGGCCATGGGTGTGGCGAGAGGGGACAGAGGCTGCTGCAACTATCACCCCTCAGGCTACAAGCCTACTCAACAACAAGCTGGCCCGCCATCCCCACCTGCAGTTAGCACATGGGCTGGGGCTGCCTGTCTAATATCATCAAGGCATCTGCCTGGACCTTCAACTCTTGGCATCTGACTGTCCTGCCGAAACTCAGTCGTGAGGTGTGCAACCCTTTTGGTTGTGCACCCTTTGGCAGCGACTGTGGGCGCTGGTCTTCATGTTCGTTCCTGGTGAGTGGCTGAATGTCGAGAAACAACGCATTGTGCATCATCAGCCATTCTTACTGGGGGTTCAGGCAGGTGTTTAGGCAAAGAGGGGACAACGGCAAGCGTTGCCGTGGTGCTCCACTACTTCTCAGGAGGGGCCTGGCTTGCACTGCCTATTGGGCAAACGGTAAGCCTTGGGAGGCAGCTGTTCATCAGATGTGTGACGGTGCTTCTACAGTTCAAAGTTGGAGTTCTGACATGCAGGACAATCGAGACCAGCTGAACATCAAGCGGTTAGGCTGAGGGACTGCCCTGGTAGCAAGCATCGGCACACAATTTCCTCAGAGGGTGCAAAGGGGCGTGATGGTGCAGGCTCGCAGTCCATCTGGGAGACTGGCACAGATGGGTTAGGGGCTCAGGGCCATGCAGCATTCCAGGCACTCTGGCTAAAGGTGGACTGATCCTGTACAATCCATGGCATGCAATTGCCCTGGGCAGGGCTGTGTGCTGTCTGTGAAGCTGTTGCTGAGGAACTGTACACTGCTGCGATGTGGCTCAATGAGCTGAGGACGCCAGAGCATTGAGGGTGATTGTAGGACTGGCCATCAGGCGCCCAGCTTGGGCTTGCAGATAGATAATCCATCAACCACCTCCCAGGCTGTTTGCGAGCTTCCCAGGCATCAGCGCATGGGCTCACTCCCGGGCTGACAGATGGGGATCATTGCCCAAGGACAGCAGCAGGTTGGCCACATCAACATCCATGTCGTCATCCTCTGAGGAGCCCGCCTCGCCGCGGCCACTTGCACCAGGCTGGGCGCTGTTGAATCGGGGGGCTGAGCGCATGTAGGCCCCGCCAGTGGCCTGCCGCCTCATGCTATCAGGCCTGTATACCAGATGAACACAGCTTTGTTAGCATAGACAATAGGATCGGCATGATGAGCCAGTGGCCTGCTGCTTGGCGAGGCATAGCCACAGCAGCACACAGCTGAGGGGAGGGCAGTGGCAGCCTGCTGACTGCCTCTGCTGACGTCCACTGCCTCTGTGCTGAGCTGGAGATGTTGTTGGCTGGTGTGGCTGCCCCGTGCGGGAACCCCATGCATGCAGCAGCCTGACAGATGACATGCACAGACTAGGCAGGGACCAGCATGATGATTGTGAGACAATGGTGACCTACCTGTCATCACCCAGAGCAGACGCTTTTCGCTTGGCACCACGCTCCTCACTCTGCAGCAGCCAGATCCGGTGCTGGTCAGGCCAGCTTTACAAGCAGTGGCTGGGCAAGCCTCCAACATGTCCTTGTTGTTCTTCATGCTTACAACCGGCCAAGCTGCTGAGCTCGAGGCGCGTGCCAGCCTGCAGGGCACTCCAGTGACACAGAGCAGCAGATCTCTGCTGAGACAGACATGCACGCAGGACTGCACTTTTGGCCAACAGAAGTGGCAGCAACTCCTCAAGTGGAACCCCCATGCGCCCCTGGTGAGACTGTGCAGCTAGATGGTCCCCTGTGATGTACAGGCCTTCAGCAGATACAATGCAGCAGAACACAGCGTACACCCACTTCTGGCAGGTACTTGGACGGCAGCTTCACGGTGCGTCCCCTCTTGCTGACGTGAACAACCTCGGGAATGGGCTCCCCCTCGTCCTCCTCCTCGCTGTCCTGGCTGGCATAGACGCGGCGAGCCTGCAGCGCGGTCAAGCCTGCACCTCAGCGCGTGCATGCCAGCCTGGCTTGTTTGCACCCCTGAGACGCTGGCCTCTCCTGCTTCAGCTGTTGATGCCATATCATCAGCGCCAGGTGCTCCCATGGATTCCGTCACTGCGGACCTCACAGTGCAGCACATGCCACAGACACCAGCTGCCATCCACAGCGTGTCATCAAATCGCTTTTGAGCATGTATGAGCCACTGATCTCAGGCAGGTGCACGATTGTCCCCGGCAGGGGCAGCATGAGCAGCACCCACTGACCAGCATGCCTGGGGAGGCTGCAGCATGGGCCAACCCTGCAGGCCATGGGCGCTGGCTGACGACAACATAGGCCTGCAGAGCATGGCTCAACTCCAGGCTGTCCCCCAGGCTGACCAACAGCATGCTCACTGGCACATGCAGTCTGAACACAGTAGGGCAGCGGGGGGCTCACGGCCTGGGCCTTGCTTGCATGCTGAGCACCTGTTGCGCTTGTATGTGGCAGATGCAGCAGAGGCTGAGCAGGGCAGCCAGGCTCACCGCCTTGGCCTTGCCCGCGCTCTTGGGCTTGGGCGGCGCCGGCTCGTCCACCTCGCTGTCACTGAGGGCCTCCTCGCACAGCAGCCAGTCATAGGACTCCTCGCTGCTCACTGCACCCGGCTTTGGCTGCTGCTCCAGAGGCTGCTGGGGTTCCTGCTTGGGCGGGCTGGCAGGCTCTGCCCCGCCAGCCTCCTCCTCCTTCTTGGGTTCAAGTATCATGTTGGGGAAGCCGCCCGCAGATGCCACAGCTGCATCTGCAGCATACGCAGGAGCCTCAACACATGACGCTGCACATGACATTTCAAAAGTGCAAGGCCCTATCTGAAGGTGCAGCACGGCACACCCGGGGGTTGGCAGAGCGGTCTGAGAACTGCGCCCTGCTTGCCAGCCGGGCTTGACATGGGAAAGGGGCTCTCCAGCAATGCGTCGTGGTGTCTGCAGAGACTGTATGTGCAAGACAGAGACGGTCAGAGCAGGCAAGCTTTGCCCTGCTGCCCATACGGCATCTGCACAAGCTTCCTGCTGCGCCCAAAGGCCCCGGCTGCACCCAGCCGGCCGTAGAGCACTTGCTCAAGCCCGGACAGCGCCACTTGCTTGGAGCTCCTCATCCAGCATCAGGCAGCCCTCTTTCAAGACTGCTCTTCATTCAAATTTTCCACATGCCAGGCGAAACAGCAGGGTCAATCAAGATTACCACATGCCAGGCACACATTCCCCTTGGCCCCGGCTGCATCTATGCTGTTGGCTTGAGGCCGCAACTATATTCAGAGGAGGGGGCTGATGACTGTGCCGCCGTGACAGAATCCCCCTGCTTGGCTTGTCGCCAAACATGTTGGCAAGCCAGGCAGTGTCCCCTGCTGCTCCAGAAACCTTCCCAGGCAGTCTCACCTGCACTCATGTCCTCGTTTGTGGGCTGAGCCTCCTCCAGCTCATAGGGGTAGGGCAGCGCTGCAGCGGCCGGGCGGCGGCCCATAGTGGTGCGGCGCCCCTTGGGCGTGGGCTGGTACTCGGGCTCCCCATCTGCCTCCGCGGGCTCAGAGTGGTGATCCTCACTCTGCAGCAGATGCTGACGTGGAGACCGAGTGGCAGAGTTGACAGCAGGGCGCGACCCATATGCAGTTGCACTGGCGGACCTCAGCAGGAGCAGGCTTGGTGGTTGAGCTCTGAACAGAGGGGCAATCCCCACTCTGCGGCGGAGGGAGGCAAGTCTGTTGCCTTGGTGCTGACACCAGGCAGTTGCAGATGCTGACGCCAGGCAGAGCAACAGGCTCACACCGCCTCCCCAGACTGCTCTGCCACCTCGTCGGCGGCGCCTGCTGCCCCCTGCCCACTGAGCACTGTTCCAGCCACGCAGTGCACCCCAGCAGCTCAATACAGCCTCCTCAGACTGCTCTGCCACCCTCCCCTGCCAGCTCCTCGCAGAGGACAGTGGCTCATGCAGTGCACCCCAGCAGCTCACTGCGGCCTCCTCAGACTGCTCCGCCAGCTCATCAGCCACCTCCGCGGCCGCCTGCACGCGCTGCTCGTGGCTGCGCTTGCGCTTGTGCCCCTGGCCCGCCTCCTGCACCTCCAGCATGGCTGCCTGCGCTTTGGCAGGGTTAGACGCCAGCTCCTGGATGTCCGCGGGCACGGGCAGCTCCTTGTTCAGGAGGTCATCCCTCATCTGCAGCAGGCCAGGCAGGTTTGGAGCCGAGGGGCTGTGCCGGGTTTGGTGTCAGCAGGCACGGGCAGCTCCACGTTCTGAAGGCAGCTCCATGTTCTGAAGGTCATGCTCCATAAGAAGCAGGCCAGGCAGCTCAGAGGTGGAATGCATTTGCACTACAACGCCTGCCTGTGTTGGGCTTCAGTCATCTGCATGGCAATGGCAACTGGAAGTGCCCAGGCCAATAGCTGGCAGCACAACAGATTATGTGCCCAGGAAGTTTGGGGGGTGGTGTCAAGGTCTCCAAAGAAGGCAAGCCCGGAAGGCATGAACTTACCCAGATGAAGAATGAGAATGGATTTTTGTGGTTCTTTGCCCGCTGCCACCGTGTGCCGCACTTGTTGCACAGCTCGCGGCAGATCATGGGCCCCAGGCGCCACTGCGGCGTGTCTGCAGTGGGACACCCAGTGCTGTTAGGCACGGTGCTGAGCAACCAGGTCCAGTAGCACTTGCAGGTGACGGGAGAGGTGGCTACCACAGAGACCGTCATGCCCGCCAGCCAACAGCCACCGTGGGAGCTTGAGAGGACAAGACGGGCGCAGACAAGCCTGCAGAAGGCAGCTCCCTCCTCGTCCGTCCAGCAGGCAGGGTTGAGGCAGCGCCTGCTGGGCTGCGGCTTGCCAGACTCCGCCAGCAGCAGGTCCCACCAAGAGCCAGAGGGGCGAAGGCTGCCCCATACATGCCTGCATGGCCTGCGCAGAGACGAGCTCACCCCCTAGTCAGTCATGCAGGAAGGGTTGAGGCAGGGGCCGTTGGGCTGCGTCTTGCTAGACCCCTACCGCAGCAGCTTCCACACAGAGCATGTACGCTGAGCTGCCCTATGGCAGCAAGCCCACCACTGATCCAGCAGGCAGCAGCAGGGAGGGCTCCTTGGCCTGTTGCTTCTTGCTTGCTTCCTGCCCAACATGCACACCCAACCAGAGGGGTTCTTTGCGACATGCATGGCAGGCAAACTCTCGGCAGGCCTGAGCCTCTCACAGTGGCCACGCTGTCACGCGGCCCACTCACCGCTGGTCCTCACAGGCAGCACATACCCCCTGTCCAAGTGCTGGCTCAAACACTGCCCCAGCGTTATGGATGCACACTGCAGCCAGCGCACTCACCATTGGTGCGGCAGGCAGGGTTGAGGCAGGGACCCTTGTCCTGCTGTTTGCTGGACCGCACAGCCGCCTTGGTCGTCTTAGTCAACTTGCGGCCCGGCTTGCGACCCAGCAGCCCAGCCCCGCCCCGCCCCGCAACAGGAACTGCCCCGGCTGCAGCCTTTGTCTGCGGCGGGGGGGTCAGCCCCTCCTCATCGGACCCTGCCTCCCTCCTGTAGATGGGCTTGCGTGCATTGCGGTGGGCCACGCGCTGGTACTTGACAGCGGGCTCATCATTCTGGACAGCAAGAAGGTGGACATCTCAAGCGCGTGTGGAGTGCAGGGCGCTTGGCGAGCAGGCAGGCACTGCAGCAGCTGCAAACGAAGGCCCTATAAACTGGCTAGCACAGAGGATGACAGTGCAACCAGGCTCCTACACCTCTGCTGGTTGCCCATGCTGCTGTAAGCAAATTTGTGTATAAGTGCCTCCAAGCCTTTTGGGTTTCTCAAGCAGCAGGGGTTCAGAGTGCTCAGGCAAGCTGTAAAACAAGCATGCTGATCACTCACTGGCACCTCCAAAGCATTGTTGGTGGTGTGCAGCAAGGGCAGCTGCTTGCCACTGCAATGCCTCATTGCTGACAGCGGTGTGACAGCAGCAAGGCAGGGTAAATCTGCAGCATCGACGACATGTCTCACCAGCACCTCCTGCCCAGCTTTGTTGGTGCGCAGCGGGCTCCCATCCACTGCTGGCACTGGCCCACCATCCACCTCCCCATCCTGAGGCCCAGCCATCGGGCCAGCGCCCTCCAGACCCGCCCCCGCACTGCCAGCCGCCTGGAAGGCCTGCTCCTGCCCCCCCGCTGCACTGGCAGCGGCGCCGCTGCTCGGGATCTGGCCGACTGCAGGGCTGTGAGCCACCTGGCTGTGCAGGCGCTCCAGGAGAGCCTGGTCACGACGTATGCGAGCCTCCAGCTGCTGCTGCTCCAGCAGCAGAGCCCGCTTCTTCTGCTGCTGGGCCACCACCTGCATGGGGCCAGCAGCGGAACTTTGGGTCCTCTGCACTCAGCGCACCTTGGATGCTGCTCTTGCTGCTGGGGTGGCACCTGCAGAAGCGGATAGAGTGTGCCACTCTCACTCAAGCACCAGCTGTCGCTGCTGCAGCAGCAGTGCACACTCGTTCTCCAGATGCGACCACCACCTTCAGGGCCTGAAGCAGATGTGTGAAGCTGCTGTCCTGTGCAGCTGTGTTTCAGGTGCTGCTGCTGCTGCTGGACCGTTGATGACAACAACAGACATGGCTGTGCAAATTGATGAAGGCTGCCGCACCCAAGCTCGCTCTGCTTGAGCAGCTGAGCATTTCCCTTCCCGCTGCAGGGACGCGAACTGCAGGCGTATCAGCAGACGTCAAGATTCCAGCAATCCATGACGTGAGTTCAAAGGACTCCAGCTGCAGCTATTTCTGGGCCTGGCAGGCTCAGTGCCTCTGCTGCTCCGCCGCTCGATGCATGCGCAGCATTGAGGCCAGAGGACACCTCCAGTGTCATGATGGGTGTCATGAAGGCTGCTGGCAGCCACGCGCAGTGGCTGCAGGGGCCTCGGTGTGTGTTGCCATATTTCAAGCGAATTGGCAGGGTGGCAAGCTTGCTGAGCTGAGCTTGTGTGTACTTCAGAGGGCCCCAAGATCTTTATCAAGCGCAGGGTACTGAGGGGAAAGCATGCTGGGAGTAGCCAGGCAGCCGCCACACTGTGTCGGCCTGCTTACCTGCCGTGCAGTGCCTGCAGCTGCTCTGACTTCTGCGCAGAACCGCGCATTGTTGAAGCTGCCCACACAGTACACAGGCCAACCCAGCCAGCTCACCTGCTGGTTCAGCGCCTTCAGCTGCTCAGGCGTCATCATCAGACTTTGAGCCTGAGAGGCCCCTACAGCGCTCGCCGCAGACAGCCCCAAGCGCGCCCCTGCCAGCTGTGCAGCACCTGTCCCTTGGGCACTACCTGCCCCATTAGGCATCCCAAGCTGCCCAGCAGGGAGTGCTGTAGAAATGCTGATGGACGGGGCTGCTCGTGGGCTGTGACGCATCATGTCGGCCCCCAGCTGGGACTGGCCCTGAGCTGGCAGGGCCGCCGTCACACCCTGGCCCAGAGCCTGCAGGCAGAGGAATGAGCGGTGCTCGCTGGATGCAAAGTGCTCACTGGCAGGCAGCATGCGCTCAGAGTGCGGAGGCAGCACAGCCAATCACCATCACAGCGTGAAGAAACCGAGAGTGTGCATGGGAGTGTGAGGCGGCTGGTCATGTTGATCTGCTGCAAATCAGGCCTGGTGATGATCAAAGAGCACCGGCTTGTGTCCATGTGTGAGCAGAGGCCTAAGGGGGTGACAAGGGAAAGCAGACTGTGGCCGACGAAGGCGTGTCCAATGGGGCCATGGCCAGGGTGCTGAGGCAAAGCATGCTGTGTGAATGGGTTGCTGTGCATGCAAATGTCACCTGTGGCTGCACCGTGACCGAACTCACGGGGAAGTTTGTCTGGTGGGTTGGCAGCATCCCGGCAGAGGCCCGGGCAGGCGCCTGCAGCACCTGCATGTGGGTGCCGCTGCAATGACCGTCTGACAGGCAGCTGCGCCCAGCATGATAGTAGTAGAGTGGGCAATGATGGTAGCCATGCCAGTGCAGGAGCAAGGGGAGCCACTCAAAGCTGGACAGCACTGGTGCTCCTGTGCTGGCAGCAAGGCCAGGATGGGGCCCCTCAAAAAAGTGTTGCGCACCTGCTCTGTATCCGCGCTCACAGCCGCAAAGCTGTGCGGTGGCTGCTCAGGGGTCGTTGGAGCTTCCTTTGGGGGCAGCTTGCGCTCCAAGGCTGCACTGCCAGCCTTCAGGGACTTGTCTGCCTACATCAGGGCTGGTGCATGTCTCAAGGGGCAAGTACTGGGCAGCATTGGCGACCATGCAGCTGCCTGGCTCTGGCTGAGGGCTGCCGCAGGCCTCTGGGGTGTCCATGGCCGTCTGCTGCGCAAGACGCCTGCATTCTTGGCGTGGGCGGGAAGATGCAATGCTCGTGGTGTGCCAGCCGATCTGGCTGAGGCACGCTGAGGGGCAGCCAATTCATTGCCCCTGCTATGCAGGGCTGCGACAGGAGCACCATCTGGCCCTGCCAGCATGCAGGTAGTCTGCCTGCGCTGGGGAGAAGGCATGAATTACCAAGCAGAGGGGTTCTGGCGGGAGGCCCCTTCTGAGCGCCCTGCCTGAATTTTAAGTTCCCTGGCAGCCCTGCATGCAGCTCGCTGAGAGCGATCTAGGGGCCCACCTCAGCGAGGTACCACCTCCAACTTTCCTCTGAGGCTTAACCGCTTTCCCCCAGCACAAGACCCACCTTCTTGGACCTCAGATTGCGTCCACTGGCTGAAGCCCTGGTGGTGGGCACTTGGATGTCCATGTCCACCTGGGGGCTGCTGATGGCGAGATTGGGCGCCTGCATTGGATCGCCGATCTGATCAGTGCTTACAACACCTCTGTCTGGGATGCAGGGCAGCTGAGTCTGCACCAGACTGGGCACTGACTTCCAAGACACTGTGCCTCAGTGTGCAGGGAAGCAGTCAGACTTGCGGTGTGCCCTAACCAACAGAGCGCTGGAGCTGCATGCTGACCTTGCGCTTCGACATGCGCACAACCCTGCAGGCAGGGGCGCCAGGCCAGACGGACGAAAGCGGCTGATCACCCTTGCTGGCTTGCACGGGTGATGACACCAGAGCTGCGATGTGAGAATCCTATATGGCAGCCAGGAGCATTCAGCACGGGGCAGCAAGAGAGGGAAGCACTGATCCAGCCTGTCACAAACCCTGATAGGTTCCCCAGCTCCTTGTTCTAACAGAGTTATGGACAGGGAGTGAGGGCCTCTCTGCGAGATGGCAGCCATTCGCATTGATTTTGGGGAGCAGTTCAAGTATGACACCCTCCAGTTCCCAGCATTGGGAGACAGGGATCTGCCCTCTGAGGATGCTGTAGAGTCACAACCCAGCCTACAGGCTGGCAAAGCTGTCAGCGTGGGGGCTGGGCAGCCTGGGAGCTTCCCAGCAGAAGTAGGCGCCATAAAAGATGGGGAAGCTGTGGAGTCTGAGGTGCGCTGAGGCGGCTGACCAGCGCAGCGCACTCCATGTGCACACAGCGGCTCTATAAGCGTCGCAGCAGCTGTGTGCTATACATATTGGTCCAGCCAAGCATGTCATATGCGTGGTGTTGCCCAAAGAGTGTTGCCAAGGTGGGCCTGATGACGTCTGCGGCTGGAGCCAGTGTCAAATATCTGGCACGCAACCTCTGCACGGCTTTCAGCGGCTGCATGCTGCACATGACATGCATCAGAGGACACCAGCATGGCCCGACAGCATCCTTCGTGGCAGCTGCTCATGCACCTCTTGTGCACCAGGGAAAGGCAAGCTGGCATGTCGCCCCGCAGCCTTGCCACACAAGCCCCTCACGCCTGCAGGCTGCCGCCTCAGGTCCCACGGTCAACACCCAGTCTATGGCCATCGGGCCTGTCCTGAATTTCATAGCTCTCCCAGAGTCCCCCAAGGCCGAGCGGCCTGCAGGTCTGGCCGGGGCCAGCGACAAGTCTTCTGGCCAGCGGCGGGCAGGTGCCATCGCTGGGGAAGAGGAGGCTTCCCCAAGCGACCCCAGCCTGCCCTGGGGACGTGTCTCAGGCTGCATCCAGAGCCCGCTGCTGCGCCTCCACACTGGTGCGGCTGCTTGAGCACGCGGGGCAATGGGTGCAGGCTACCCTTGGCCAGGGCCCGCCCTGGTTTCACAACCTGCTGCAATGCCTGCACCTGCCTTCCAATGTTGCCTCATGGCAGGCTGCCCCACACGCTATTTTGCTGTTGCACACATAGCTTGCTGTGGACCGCAGCGCGGCTGCCTGCTCCAATGGATCATGAGCTGCTGCCCCACACAATGTGACAGGGCTGGAGTACAGCCCTGCACTGAGTCCAGGCTAGAATTCTTGCTTCCTTGAGCCCGCGGCAGCAGAGGCACATGGCTGTTATCCGGGCACGCACTTTCACAGTGCATTTTGTGCCTGCGGCGGCTGGATGCAGACTTGCTGCTCCTGACAGACCGTGGCTCGCTGCTGCCTCCCTGTAGCCCTTGGCGCCCCATGGTGCACAGGGTCATCTTCAGCGCAACAGAGTGCTGATCTGATGTGTGTCTGCATGGAGTCCAGAGGTCTGCCACTTCCTGAGTCCCACAAACACTGGAGGCACATGTATGTGTGCTGGTCTGCATACACCTCACACCTGGTTTGTGTGTGCAGGAACTCTGCAGACCTGCCTCTCCTCTAAGCCCATGGCCCAGTGATGCACAGAGCACTCTTTTCTTGAAGCAAGGAGTGAGCAAATTGGCTCTGTGCCTGCAGAGATTGCAGGGTTCTGCCACTTGTTGGAGCTGATGGCAGCAGAGGCGCATGTCTCGTGTCGGCCTGATGCAATCCAATGTGCAGATGTGCTGCTGCTCAAAGCCCATGGCGCCCGCCTGATGCGCAATGCCATCCATGTCCCATTGCAACAAAGCGCTGAGGAGAAGTCTGCCTGCAGAGATCGTGGAGTTCTGCCGCTTCCTGGAGCCAACCGCAGCGGAGGCGCTCGAGCGCCAGGAGGCAGTGCAGCGGGTCAGCGCTGTCATCACAGGCATCTGGAAATCGGCCTCTGTGGAAGTCTTTGGGTCCTTTGTCACAGGTGGGCAGGCTGGGTCGGGGATGCTGCTTTCCCACCTCCTCAGTCCTGGCATGCGACAAGCATACAGACTTCCCACAGATCTTTGCATGTCAGCTGGGTGCTTTGCCAGATGCAGTGTGCTCGCTCAGCAAATCCTTGGGAGCAATGATCTTCAGCAGGGCCAGGGACCTGTGCGGCTGGCGGCAAGGCTGCATGCCGTAGGTCCCAGGATGTCGTGAGTGTCCTGCCTCTTGTCTGCTGCAGGTCTGTACCTGCCCACAAGCGACATCGATTTGGTAGTCATAAACAGCAACCATGGTAATGTGCAGAGCGCATTGAAGGCCATAGCCTCTGGTCTGATGCGGAAAAGCATGGCGAAGGATCTGCAGGTGGGTTGTCATCCACGTACCATGGAGCCGCGGCACAGTTTCTGAGCATGGGGGCCTGCATGTCTGTGATGGCCCGGCCCCAGCAGCAACCTGCATGACCCCTACTGTCCAGGGCGCGCTGCACAGCAGAACTTTGCTCAGGGAGGCCCGCAGTGTGTTGTCAGCAAAACACATTGCCAGCAGTGAGTCTGCCATGACCTGAACACATTCTGATGCAAGCGTCTGTGGACCTGTGGCTTGACGCAAAATTCGCTGTGCAGATGGTTGCCAATGCCATGTGAGTGAAATTCTGCAGCGAGACACCGAGGCACAGCGTTGCCTCCTGCTAATGACATTAGCTGTGCCCTGCAGATCATGGCCAAGGCCATCATGCCCATCTGCAACTCCAGGTTCAGCCTTTTGCCCTACCGAGGCAAAAGTGCTGGTGCTGTATGGGACCAATTGCAGGGTCAGGCATCACTCATCCCCAGAGCTGTGTATGCAGGGGCTGAGGGTTGTGCTGTGCCCTGCAGGTCATTGCCAAGGCCAAAGTGCCCATCATCAAGTTTGTGGAGACCACCAGCAATCTGGCCTTTGACATCAGCTTTGATGTGGCTAATGGGCCCCAGGCAGCGGAGAGCGTGCGCCAGCTCATGCACGAGCTGCCGCCCATGAAGCCCCTGGTGCTGGTCCTGAAGATCTTCCTGCAGCAGCGGGAGTTCAATGAGGTCGGGCACCTGCACCCGCCACGAGCCCCCTTTGCCCGCCCTCTCACCCCGCAGTTCAGCTTGACTGCCTGCAGAGCAGCATCACTGCATGGGATGAGCTTGAAGCCAAAAAAACCTGGCGTGGGCAGTCAACATCAGCAGGCCATTGCACCGCCCGCCTCACCCTCCGCATTGGCCTGTCAATTGGCCCTCTACTGGGCATCAGCTGCCTCTCAGGCTCACACAGTCTAGACCTGTGGCCTGGGCACCGCGTTGGCAGGGCATCAGGAACGGCATGGGGCTCGCTCATGCACATGCGGCACAGCAACCCCACTGCAGCTCCGCTCCGGTTGTTGTCGTGCTGAGCCCTGGCCTGCAGCGTAGGCAGCATGGCCCTGTTTGCCTCAGCCTCCAGCAGAGCTTTGATCGTCTGGTGGCTGACATTACTGGGAGTCGAACTGTGCGCGGCAAGCACAGACAGATGCCGCTTTGAGAATCTGCACCCATGTGCTGATCCTTGGCTTGCAGGTATACACTGGTGGCATTGGTTCCTTCGCGCTGCTGGTCATGGTGGCCTCCTTCCTGCTGCTGCACCCCTCGCGGCGCTCTGCGGGCTACGCCGGCGCTGAGGCAGGTGAGGCAGCCCTGCCGCACATGGCAGCTGTTGGGGATGGATGGCTGCTGCTGTGAGGCTGCTGCACGCTCTGCAGGCCAGCCCTGACTCAGGCAGGTGAGGCGGCCCCGCTGCAGTCACTGAGATGCTGTGGAGGTAATGGCTGCTGCTGCCAAGCTGCTGCGCCCCTCCCAGCGCATGGGCAGTCGAGGCTTGCCGCAGCTGCCGCTGTCATGCATTGACATCTGTGCGATGTCCTCGGCTGCCATGAGCTGTGTGGTGAGACCAAAGCTCAGGCCAGGAGCACCACAGCACCCCATATGAGTGCTCTCCCTGCAGGCTGCTCTTGTCACAGTGGCAGCCCATGCCTGCTGCAGCACACCACAAGCCACTGCATGTCATGCCTTCCCCTGCACGGCCCTGCTTCACCCAGCAACATGTCCAGCCAGGCATGCAATGCACTGCACTGAAGCATTGCTGCTGCCTTTGACAGTGCAGGCCTCCTGAAGGTCAGCCTGAGTGTCCTGCGTGCGGCATGTGCCCTTCCCTGAGCATCCAGCTGCCTCCCTCTGTGCACCTGTAGGTCCCCTGGAGGTGAGCCTGGGCGTCCTCCTGGTAGACTTCCTGCGCCTCTACGGACGCTCCCTCAACACCGAGCGCGCAGGAGTCAGCTGCCGCGACGGCGGCTCCTTTTTCAGCAAGCAGGCGGCGCGCATGCTGCAGGTAGACCGCCCCTACATGATGTCTGTCGAGGACCCTGGAGACGACACCAACGACCTGTGCAAGGGCTCCTGGAACATCGCCAAGGTGGGCTGAGCTTTGTGGCAGCATGCGGGTCAGTGCTGGCTGACCGCGACGGCTTTGTTCGGGGCAGCATTAGGCTCTGAGGCGCTCATGGCTGCACTGTTCAGTGTGAACGGCACACCTGGCAGGGGAGGATACCCGTGTGTCATGCAAGGGGGAGTGACCAGCGGGCTGGCCGAGGTACCTTGCGAGCCTGGGTAACAGGGAATGTCACTAGAGCATATGGTGGAGCAGCCTCAGGCCTGAGCTGGTCTGCGAGGGCCAGGGGCAGCGCTACACAGACCAGCCGTGGGCAACGGAATTCAGCGCAGGGTTGAGTGTTCTGCGCATGTTCCTGTCCTGTCCCCGCTCTGCTGCAGGTCTGGCAGGCTTCTGTGGCTGCCCGCCAACCTTGCCCCTGTGACAGCCACGATCTTGCTGCAGATTCGGCAGGCCTTTGACTTTGCATACCAGCAGCTGACGGCTGCCTCGGACGCTGGGGAGTCCCTGCTGGCTCGCATTATCAGGCTGGACAAGGTGCTGGTAAACAGGCCAGCTCCTGCCCACCCTGTGGCTCTGGAGCAATTTGAGGAGGCTGCCGAGGGAGCTCACAAGCGCCCTGGCAAGAGGAAGCACCGCAAAGGCAGCACAAGCATTGACAAGAGGAAGAAACGGCGGCGGGCTGAGAGGGACAGTGCTTTCGACGATGCTGAGGAGGTTGTCATGGAGAGCAGCAGCTTGGAGGACGGCGCATGGGAGCGGTCCCAGCACTCGGGCAGCAGCAGGGAGGAGTCCAGGAAGCGTCGCAGGGTCAGCGAAGAGGGTGAGAGCAGTCAGCGGCTCCGCAAGCGAAAAGCCAGGCGGCGGCTCAGGCGCAGAGAGAGGAGCCAGACGTGATGGCATGTTTTGAATTAGTTTACATAGTAGTCTAAGAGTGTTGTCGATGAGACCATCAGCCAAGCTTCCAACTGCCATACCCTGGATTCGCTTCCGAACAGTTCGGTCACCTTTTCAGATCTAGGTCAGCTGCCGGGGGGTTCTGCTCATGCAAGAGCAATGAAAGCCGTAATGAGTTCACCTCTTGTACGTCGCACATGTTGGAGGATTGCTGTCGTCATCCCCAGGAGATGTGCAGCTTCTGCAAGCTCATGGAACAATCGGCACCCAGCCCACACATCAAACCGAGAACCTCGCATGAGGCCACGGGGTGCCAAATCAGTGACACTCCTGCGCACCAGGCCCCAGGTTCAAAGCAGACGCCATCAGGATTACTTTGCGACTTGTCACCCAGGTAGGTGCAGGTACTGCCTCTTGAAGTCCTCAGACAGGGCACATGTTGCTTTCAGAGAACGGCATGTAAAACTGCCACATGGCTGCAGGCCTAGAAGAAGTGGTTGCTGCTGAACTCAGGGGCGCTCACATCCAGGCCGGCAATGTCACTCTTGGATCCTCTGGCGTCTACTTCAATGGCACTGCTGACACTGGGTACAGGGCTTGCCTTTGGCTGCGGGCCGCAACCAGGTGCACCAGCAGGAGCACGGTGCTCTGATTGCATCACCAGCATGCTCCATCACAACTTTCACAGTGATCACAACTCTGCTGCCAGGCCCTCCTCCTCGCAGGCAGGGCAGACTCTTCAGAGCATTGCTTCTGCAGTTCTGTCTTGTGCCCGTCTCCTGATGTTGATTGGGTGCTGCCTCCACTATCATCGTCTGTTCACTCACAAACGCTCTTCTGCGCTGGCTGGCACAAGCTGGCCGTGGTGCTTGTCACTGAACTCCCTTGTGCCACCGTGACATCTGATCTGCCCTGCAGGGTGCTGGTCGTCCTGGCTGAAGGCGAGCTGAACCCTGACCGGGCAGGCGGAGATGAGCTCTACAGCTTCTTTAGACGCGCTGCAGAGTGGGACCGCCTGCTGCGCCCGCGGCAGACGTTCTCGGTGCAGGCGCGCGTGCGCAGCTGCACGAATGTGCCGTCTGCCCTGTTGGTGCAGGTGGGTGCTGCTCACGTCCCCCGCCCAGCCTTAGAGGCTTTTGACACCACCACTTTGCGCTCGGGTAAGCACCCTTCAAAAGAAAGAAGTTGCCTCTTTTCTGACCTGCAGTCGTGTCAGGCAATGTTGTGCCTTCAAAGCTTGCACAGGCAGAGCTGATGCATGTGCAGCTGGCTGCTCGCGCAGTTTGTGAAGGCATCTGCCGCCCAAGGTGTGCTGGGCCCAGGTGCTGTGGTACACCCCAACATTGCGGCAGCATGGCAGTCAACTGTGGTGTGGTGTGACTGCAGATGAGGGCACGCGATGCAATCTGTGACGCCATCAGGGACAGCAGGTGACAGGCAAGCCAGATGGGCCTGCACCTCAGCTGTGCCTCTGACTTGCCACTGCATGCCTGCTGGACCATGCAGCGCACAAGTGCTTTGCATACTGCTCAGGCACCACTGCAGCTCATGCACAACTGTGGTAGTCAAGCGGGTATTGCTGGCCTGTAAGGTGCTTTTGATAGCCAGGGCCTTGCGGCATGCTGGGGCAGGGGCATCACCCTGTGGTTGAAGTGTCCCTCGCCAGCTTGACTGCAGGCCCGCCGGGCAACTGGGCTGCTGCCTGTGTTGCATAGGAGTCAACAAATGTGCAGCACCGGCTGTCCGTGCTTTGGAGCCGATACAGAGGACTGCCAGTGCTGGCATGGAATGCATGAAATGCATCAAATGCTCAAGCAGCTGCTTGGGCAGTCTGCGCCGTCAACAAAAAGGAAAGGGCTGCGTGGCCTGATATGCAAGGCATGCAGTGTTCAAAAGCCCCGCTCCCTGTGCCATGACGCTGACACAGACGGCCTCCGCGGGCTGCAGGGGCGCCAAGCCTGACCCGCCCGAGAGGAGAGACGCGGCCGACCTCCCCCTGTTCTGCGCGCTGCTGAGGGACCACGTCACTCTGTATGCAGACCTGTGCGGGGTCTCCCTGCACCGACGCGGGTATCGCTCAGCCATGCACCGCGCTTCGCTGAACGAGGCTGCCGCTGCCGGGGTGCTGGCTCTGGCTGGGTGGACTGCAGAGACTGCAGGTCAGGCGCTGCATGTGACCATCACAGCCATGGCAGCTGCTGTCCTCTGCTGAGGTGCACCAGCATCGCTGAACGAGGCTGACGCTGCGGTGTTGACTGGCTCTGGCCAACTGGACTCCAGCTGCTGGCCATGGGCTGACTGGTGTGCAGACTGCTGCTGCTGAAGGTTGCGGCCAGGCCCTGAGATCTGCAGGCACCCATCTGACGCATTCATGCTGCCTGAGCCAGCAGGGCTCGGCAGGGCCTGACCGACAGCCTGCAAACACAGCTGACCTACGTCGCCTGCACTTACACCCGGAGGCAGCACATTCCTGGCCGGTCCCATGTGCTTGCAGGCTGTCACCCACCCCATGCACATCTTAGCTGGCTCAGACGACGCCATGTCACAGCTGAAGCATGCTGCATGCACTTGCGGGCGCAGGCAGGAAAGTCCTGGCCGACCCCATGTGCGGCTCTGGTACCTTGCTCATCGAGGCAGCCCTGGCGGCCACGCAGAGCGCGCCAGGCCTGTTCAGGCAGCGCTGGCCCTTCCAGGGGTGGGCGGACTTTGACGTCCAGGCCTGGACGCAGGCGCAGCAGCAGGCCAGATCCGCGAGGCGTCCCTGGTCAGGGAGGCTGCACGGCTGCGACGTGCACCAGGGCGCCCTGTCGCTGGCCCAAAGGTTGGTCGACTGGGGGCCCAGTCACAGCAGCCTGTTGCCCCTGCTCCCTGCTTGGCTGGCAGCACCTCTGAGGGACACATTGCTGTACTGCATGGCTGTGACATCCATCAGGGCGCCTTCCCGATCACTTCAAGACAGGTTGACGTGGGGCACCCTGGACACAACTTTGGTGACAGACGACGTCTTGTGCTCAGATCTGCACAGCAAGATAGGCGTTGCTTGAAGGGAGGCGCTTGCAGCAACCTGCCAGCAGGTGTGTGCTGTGTTCGCAGCGCATCCGATCACTTCTTCCAACTTGCTGTGCTGCATAGCTGCACACTTCTCACATGACATACCCTGCCCATTGCACAAGCATCAAGGGATGGAACGACACTGCCCCAGCAGCCGGCTGGCACTGGGAGTAGAAGTGTCTTTTGCCCCGGCCGAGCGGTCTTGCAAGCGAGCAGCACGTGAAGTGCCAGCGATTGGGGGAGGGTGGATGGGAGGGGGGGCACAGCACTGGTTGACTGGCTGCTGCCCTCTTTGCTGGAGGCATACCAGTCACAGCAGCTCTTAGGAGGCCTTGTCATAGGCGGCAACCCAACGCCGATGACTCAGCCCCAAAGGTTTGATGCTGCTGCAGGGATGCAGCAGCAGCAGGCGTGGCTGAGCACATCACCTGGCACATGGGGTTGTGTGAGGACTGGCAGCCAGCTGACAAGCCAGGCCTCGTTGTCTGCAACCCGCCCTGGGGGCACCGCCTGCTTGGCAATGAAAGTGGTGCGCAGCGGGCTGCGGCCCCTGCTTTCCATGGCTACCAGCAGACAAGCAGCTTGCCAGAGGTGGCGGCCAGCCTGCAAGAGGCCTGGCAGAGCTTGTCAGCCTTTTTGAAGGGTCAGTGCCCGAAGAGTGATGCTTTTGTCTTGTCTGCACACAAAGATCTGGGCTATTTCTTGCGGATGAAGGCATCAGCCAGAATGCCGTTGACCATTGGTGGGCAGGACTGCAGGCTGCTGCACTATAAAGTTTTGGCGCCCAAGGTGGCTTCGATGGTTCCCTGAGTTCTGACTGAACTATTGTGCAATGCAAGATGGTGTCAGCACTTCTTCACTCTCGTCAGCAGGATTTGACAGCATCGCAAGCTGCAGCCCCACCCACTAGCTCATGAAGAGTTCAGATATGGTGGCGCAGCTTCGTGATTGCGTGCCCCGCTGCAGGCAAAGCGCTCCAGACACAACAGCTGCAATGCTGACATCAGGCATGGTTCATGCTGCTTGTGCCATGCTGGCAGACCAGAAAGGCACAATGCTGGCAACATGCTGCATGCATGAGGGACTTTGAATACAGTTGAATGGCCCTCTGCATGACCCTCAATGATGTATGGCCTTGCAGCTGGTCTCGGCCTTGCCGCACATAACACGCATGCATGCATGTAACCCTAGGTCATGCATGGCGATACAGCAGAGCCCAACGAAGCTTTTGGACATCCGATAATCTGCAGATGAACCCGCAGATGATCTTTAAAGGCGTTTTGAAATTGCCCCAGTTGTCGTTGCCCTCATGCCGGGAATGGAACTCTCCACAAGCACATCGTAGCGATGCAGGAGCGTGACCTGCCACCATGGGTGAGCACCCTGCAATAAACCCACTGGCAGGTCAGGTCACATGGACACCTGATGCGTTCCATGAAGTCTGGGAGCAGCTGCCTATGGCATCAATGACAACCACAGAGCAGCAGCTCATGCGAAGCTGGATTTCCTGGTCCACTGGGTGAAATGCGTCAGCACCCGGCAGTACACCTCAAATAACTCGCTCCCTGCCTACCCTAGGCGTTAGCAGAGTATCTGCAGCTAGGCTGGCACTCCCTGCTGCTGCGTCAACGCTCACTGTGATCAAGGTTTATGAAGATTTGCAGCGCTTTCGGACATCACACTTGTACCTGCAGGCAGACAGTAGGACCAATGATGACCACGCCCACCAATCGGGCCGGCAACCTGTGCGCCAGCTCTAACTAGACAAGCAGCTGCTGCATGGTCGTTTCTGCTTGAAAAGGCTTGCCCCAGAAGCCATGCTGCAGCCCAGGAGTACCCCTGCGGAGTCGCAGGGGTCCCCTCCTGGCTTGCTGGCAGACGCCTGGCCCGCCATGCAGGATGCAGGCATGCAGCCAGCCTGCTGTGCTACTCTGCAACGTCGCAGCATGCAGGCCCAGCTGCAGATCCGGGTGCAGGCGGCAGCCCCCACGCCCCTTACCTGGTACCATGCATCTTGTGGGGCCCTAGCAGCCGCCGCTGCCAGGAACACAGCAGCTAACAGGCAAGTCCCTGCCCGGCTACGCCCAGCACCAGCGCCAGGGGCGCCTCCCAGGGCTGCAGCTGCTGGCCTGACCGGTCGCAAGCGGTCTGCAAGCAGCAGCCTGGACACAGACAGCCGCAGCGGCGGGATGGACGACTTGGCTGCCAGCCCAGGCCCCTCTCACGCTGACTCAGGCGCATGCAACGCTCCCTCAGCAGCGGCTGCACGGGAGGGGAGGATTTCAGAGAAGCTGGGCTCCCTCTGTCTGCAGCAGGCAGCAGCAGCACCCCCAGCCAAGCGCTGTTGTGTGCACCTGCGCTGCGCCCCGAGACAGCTCGGCTGCAGTGAGCCTGGTACAGGTGGCGGCAAACCGCCTGAAGACGGCCTGGTCGCTTTTCGGTGAGTTCTTTGGTCAGATGTGCAATAGAGCTGGCAGACCTCGACAACAGCGCCTGTGCTTCAGGTTCACCATCTTGCCATGTGATCAGGCTGCATGCTGGCCATCTGACTCTTTTGCTGCCCCACTAATGCTGTACAGCCATGAGCGGGACCATTCCTCACACCTAGCAGCATTCTGCATCAGGCACTCTCATGCTGCAAGACCTACCATCTCCTGGCCACGACAGGACCTTTCACGCTTGCGAGCGCACTTGAGTCTGCTTTTCACTCACCAAGGTGTCACCACTCCAACCCCTGCCTAGTTTCCTGAGAGCTTTGGAGCAGTCCCTGAGCCCCTGCAGCATGGTGGCACCCTTTTGAAATGTGCCTGCTGCTAGTGCCTTCTGGCATGCTGAAGAAACAATACAGCTGCCACTGCTGCGCAGGTGCAACATCATCGACCTTCTGGGTCTGGCAGGCGGCTCCTCCCCAGATGCCATGCCAGTGCGTGGCAGCTGCCCTGCAACATGCGACACACCCAGTGCGGAGGATGTCCTCCGCCTAGCGAACATGTTGACTCAGCTACGGCAGGCCCAGCGTCCGCACCACGCTCAGGGCAGCCCGCAGCTGCTCAGGGGTAATGACCCTCTGTCAGTCCCCCGCTTACCAGATCTTGCTGTTGTTGCTGGCAGTGCCAGTGGGCTGCCTTTCAGCATGGCTGCTGCCACAGAGTGCCAGGCGCGCCTCTCAGGCAGCCAGCAGCTGCCTAGCAGCGCTGCTGCCGCTGGAGTGCCCGCGCTTTTTAAAACCTGACTGGCGAGGGGAGAGTTACAGGTGGGCAAGTCATGCGCTCTTCTGTCTGTGCTGGCTGAGCACAAGGGGTGTCAAGTCTCGTGCAGCAGACTCACATGTTCATGCAGGTCCTCCTCTGGGTGCACAGTCTTCTGTCTGGCGCAGTCGAGTCTTTGTTTCAGAGGCATATTCAGAATAAGGCCATGGTCAATGGCTGACATTGCCTGCCAACGCCATCAGTGCCATCCAAAGCCTTGGACATTTCATCATGTGTGACTGACCAATTGCAAGTCTCCCTTCTGTAAATCACAAACTGCATTGGTCAGGATGGAAGCACATGGTCTTCCTCTGTGAACCCTCCTGCCCACTGTGTTGCTTCACACTAAGCTCTTGCAGTTCGGGAGTTGTAAATCAGAGCAGCGTCAAGTTGCGCCTCCACCACATTGCACAGGGGGTCGGCTCTCACCAACAAATTGCTCTTTGGTCCCAGCACATGCCCTCCAAAGTGCTGCATGGCTGACAGGCCACTCAGACAGTAACAGGTGTGGTAGAAGTCTGGTGGCTTCCCTGGTTTGTCCTTGAAACCCCCTCTATCACCCTGGCAGCACCTCAGAAGCCACAGCTGCAGGGCCACTGCATTACACAGCAGCCCAGGGCCAGCAGCACCACCTGCAGAGCCCCATCCTTGCTGGCCATGGGGTGCTTCTGCAGTCCCCCCAGCACCAGCCTCCTGTGCTGCTGCTTCCTCCTGGTCAGATTTGCAGACCACAGCGGCTGTGCCTGCCACAGCATGCAGGTGAGCTTCGGCATGCTCCTCAGCCTGTTGCAGTCTCTCAGCTGCAGCCAGCAGGCGGCGCGTCTCTGGCGAGCCCTCCTGGTGCTGGGACTGCACCAGATCGTCCACCACTGCTGCAGCCATCATCTGCAGGCATGGGGGCCAAGTGGGGTTCAGGTAGTCAAACAACACTGCATGCCTCACCCAGGTGCAGCACCTGCATCAGGTTATGCACCACTGCTGCAGCCAGACCCTGCAGGGAATGTAGCTGATCCAGGTGTCTCACTTACACTCCAGCCAGGCAGGGAAGGAGGTCAGGAGTCTGCCCCCCTCCACAGAGTCCTCAATATACATCTCTAATGGGGAGAATGAAGGTTTTCACCCTCTGTTCACCTGCATCTGTGACACAAAGGATGCACATGATGGGACCGCCCCACTGTCCTGTCTACATGCACAAACAGCTCCTGCAGGGCGGTCAAGGCAGCTGCAGATGGGTGAGCAATGCGAATGTCTCAATGTGTAAGAGAAGGTCTTGCAGGCAGTACGCCTGGCAACAGTGGCCTGCAGGCAGTGGCTGCTGCAGAAGGTTGAAACCAGCACAACGACATCCAGCAGCTGGTGAGGCAGCCTGCAGCAAACCCTTGAGAGCCCCCTGGCAGCTCTGCCCCGCCGCCTCACCCTGTCTGACAGGGAAGGTCCATTCAACCTCATGGCGCTGCGTCAACCCCATGCCAGCCTACGTGTGTGCAAGAGGGTCATGCTCTGTCCCCACGCCGATGTATTGAATTTGCCACAAAGTATGCAGTGGGGGCACCTGCACCTGATCTCGGCCTGTGTCAGCGCACCTGTGTGCGCTGCAGGGCAGCCTCAGCCTGCCCAAGGGGGTCATTGGCTACAAAGGTGGGCAGTGGAACCACCTCCATCTGATCTGCGGCAGCCTGCACCTGAGCTGTAGGCATGCGAGGGATGCTGCACTGCTGGAGGTACTCCGGCATCAGTGTCTGCAGGACTGGGAAGAGACCGCCCTGCAGGGCAGACAGGCAGGGCAATGTCAGTGCGGCGGTGTGCAAGGGAGCCACAGAATTGCAGGCTTCTACTGAGGTGGGGCCAGACAACGACAGATTTCGAATGGGTGCAATCAATGTGCTTTCCTCCTAAGCAAACACGCTGCCAAAGCAGCGTTTGTGAGGATCTGAGGCAGGCAGACTTGGCACGGCTGTTAAGCTGCTCTGTAGGCTCTGGGTTTGATGCAGCTGTGCTTGCGAACCGCTTGGCCAGCTGTGCGTCCAGCCTGCTAGACTAGGGATCGCAAGGCTTGTGCAATGCTCAGAGCTGATGATCACCTGCCAGAAGGAGTAGCAGCCGTCGACCAGCTTGTTGGTGCGCCCCATGAAACCACCCTCAAAGCTGCCCTGCACACGTGGGTAACCTCATGTCAGACTGTGCCTGCCACTGTGGGTTTTTGAGCCACCCTCAGGTCTGCCCTGCAACACTGTTTATTATGAAGCTCCGGGCTTGCTGACAACTTGACCCATGCGGATGATTTACAGGCATAGAGAGTCAGGCAAATAAGCTCTGGCAGGCAGGCTCCACATGTCATTGGCTTTCACCAGCCGTACACCTCCACACTTCTGCCAGCACCTGTCAATCTGGCAACAGGCAATACAGTGCACCAGATAGGTTGGCCATGCACCTGCTGCGTCACAGCTGCCCCCAGCCTGGCAGCAGCAGGCACAGCTACTGACTGCAGGGCGACTGGGTGACAACAAGAGGAGGCAACACTTGGCGTCCAACCTGGCGGTGGGCAGCCCAGTGCACCAGACGACGCAGGTCCAGCTCCCCTGCCCTGCCAATCAGCGCCAGAGCTGCCACCGCGCAGAAGGCATACCCGCCGTGGGCCTCATTGCCAGGTTCGCCGCCCATGCCGCCCTCGTACGTCTGCAACAGCAACCAGACTTGAAGGCGGGCGTTTGCCTGTTCACTGTGAGTCATGCCATGTCTTGCCGCCCTCAAGCGTCTGCAGCAGCATCAGGGACATGGTGGGAGCAGAGGCCCTGTCGCTTGCTGCCACGGCCCTGCGCAGAGTTTCCCTGCCCAGGCGGCCTCATGCATCTGCAGCAGCATTGGGCACATGTGATGAGCCCTTGCTTCACTGCTTGCTTCTCTGTCCACCTCCATGCAGCAATTGCGCGTCTGCAGTGGGACCCGGAGCGTGCTTGAAACCGTCGTGGCTGCACTCTTGCCATCTGCCGCTGTCGCACTGTGAATGAAGGCCCGTCCCAGGCTGTTGACCAGCATCGAGCCATGACGTGCTGCTGATGTCTGGTCTGTACAAGGCAAGGCGATCCTTGTCGGGGAGGGACAGCTTCACAGCTCCCAGCAATTTAGACAAGCATGTTGCCGGGGTGCTTGGGAGGAGCCATGCAGGGCCACATCCAGCAAGGCTGCTGCAGCTGCTGAAGAGAATGAGAAAGCCTGAGCTGCCAGCTGCTTGCAGGCCAGCGCAGCTCAATTGCAATTACATGTGATCACTCAAGAGTGTACCTGGCAGGCTTGCAGGTACTGCACCATGCCAGCCCTGGCAGCCAGGGCCTGTTTGTCCAGCCCCAGCATGTGCGCTGCAGCCATGGCGCAGTAGCAGCCACGCACATCCACCTCGCCGCCTGCAGGCGCTGAGCAGACTCAGCACTGTTATTCAAACCTCTTGTTGACGTGACTTCTGAGGGCATTGCTACCAGCACTGTGCTGCTGCTGCCATGGCCTGGGTGAGGGCCCAGATAGAGGATGGACAGCATGCTTTAGACTGCTGAGCCAGGCAAGGCTGGCCAGGCGAGTGCGAACACTGCACCCAGCAGCCGAGCTGCCAAGCTTCACGTCACACCGTTCATACCAGGTCGGGCTGTGGCAGCCTCTTGGTCTTATTTCCTTTCCTCAATAAAGGGCCTAGTCTCCAGGAGAGGCGCACCTTCACACACTGTGAAGCCGCCCAATCCTCCGTCTCCAGGCCTCACTGCCATCTGCCTGATGAAGCTGGCAACGGCCTGTCTATTGACGCTGCCCAAGGCCTGCTCCCCGCCAAGCGTCACCAGTGTGCCGACAGCTGCATAGGTGGGAGCCAGGTGCGCCAGCTGGCCAGGGCCGCCACCAAAGCCTCCATCCCTGTGCTGGCAGTGTCCCAGAAAGCTGATGAGGGCACCTGCAGACAGATGGCACCTGAGCTGACTTCTGAAGGTCACACTGTGTGCCCCGATCGAGGCGCTGAGTGCTTCAGGGAATGCGTCCAAGACGATTCCACATGCAGGATTTGCCTGGAGGCATGGTGTCAGGAAGTGGAGCCTGCAGGAGCGCCAGGGAGTGCACAATCCAGTAACAGATCCATGGCCTGCTGGCGTCCAGCGATATGAAGCCTGCTGGGAGGGTGTGCAGGCCCCCATGCAGGTAGCTGACATGCTTGCTGCGCATCAAGATCAGGCCGATCTCTAAATCCTGCAATGGCGCCTCCTGGAGGTCGCAGTACAGATCAGTCACCCGTCGCTCAAGTGCAGTTTGTTCCAAAGAGGTTGGAGTGGGCCTGCCATCTTCAATCATTGTCTCCACGGATATCACTTTCTTTAGACATGCGTAGTAGCTAGTGTCACAACTGAGCCTTTCAGACGACTGCCATCAAAGTAGAGAGCGTCTAGGGACTGCCAAGACACAGCTGCACTGAGTCATGCTTCACAAGTGCTGCCTTGGCACATGTTGCTATCTGAGATGGGAAGCAATCAGTCAGTTGTGGTGCTGTGTAGTGGCTGTAGCCGGGAGAAAGTAGAACCACAAGCTGGGGAGCGCAGCAAAGTATGTGGTCTTCAATCATTACGATGGCTGAGGTTGATTGTAGATGGCAAGTGCGCTGTTCTCTGTACGTGTTGAAGATGTGCGGCTGGTGTTGACGTAGCAGATGGGGGATGCTGCACCCGATACATCAGTGCTCATGTTATCTTCAGGTCAGCAACTGTCTGACAAGCCGTTGCAGATCACATCCTCTCTCCCCGCAACGATTTGTCCCCGTTTAGTCGTCAGTGTGTGGCTTGGCTTTTTACATACAAAGCAAAGCATATCAGATCACCGAGACAGCTCTTCGAAAGACATTACAGCTATTGCTTATGTCTCTGAGCTGACCTCCCCTGGAAGCATGCAAGTGCTTGCCAGGCCTCAGCTGCAGGCTTGCCGGGCCTGTCTTTGTCACCACCATCGCCCAGGAATGCACATGCACAGCTCCAGTGGCGTGGGTGTCATCGCGAACCCCAGCCGTGCGCCACAGTACCTGAAAGCCCACCTCAGCAGGTGGAGATGCACTCAGCCAAGGCGTTCTACCCGCTTATGTGCACAGCAAAGCAATCAAGGGACTGCGCGTGGGGTGTTTCCAGCTGGCAAGAAGCAAGCCAGGGTGCAGCTGCCTGCCCTGATCCTCCAGTTCACCTCCCAGGAGGTGCTGCAGCAGCCAGAGGTGTCCCGCCAGATAGATGAGGCAGCGGCAGGCGGCGCCTCTGGGGTGCTCCTGAGCGATGTCTCTGGCAGCGGCGGCGCTGAGCTGTACGAGGCAGCTCTCAAGGTCAAGGAGCTCCTCAGGGGCCGCGCTGTGCTGCTGCTGGCAGACCGGACAGACATTGTGGGGGCTGCAGAGGCCGACGGCGTCCTGCTTGGCAGCCAGGGTGAGCCTCTCTGAGTGTGACTTGAGTCCTTGCTGCTGTGACTGTGTCGTGCTGTCTGCCCCGCACCAGCGGCAGCATAACTGTATGTGCATAAACCAAGCTGTGTGTGCGGTGGCTATGCTGTTGTCTCAAACAGTAAATTTCGAGCCGTCACCTCCAAGACCCCTGCATGGCCAGCCCACTGTGGTGGCCTGCCTGCGGCTTGGCATCAACAAAGCAAAACTTCAGCTCCTCGAGGCAGGAGGCCGCCCATGCTGCAGGTGTGCCCACTGTGGTGGCCAGGCGGACGCTACCAGCCGGCAACAACCTCATAGGGCGGCTGGTGGCATCAGCTGATGAGGCCATCAGGGCTGCAGTGGAAGGGGCAGGCCTCATTGTGCTTCAAGTAAGTTGTAACACACATTGCTGTGCAGGCCGGGAGGCGCCAAGTGGCTGCCTGCATAGGGTTGATGGGTCAACGTGAGGCCACGCCTGCAGCACCCCTGTTTGGACAAGAGGCAGCTGGCCCGGGTCCCAAGGCTGGTGCCGCTGGCTCCCGTCACCCTCTGCAAGAGCTGTGGAGATGCTGTTGCTGTTGCTGCCCATGTCATCTGCAAAGTGCTGAGGGTTGCGAAGACAGTTTGCCGCCGCAAGAGCTGTGAATACGCAACTGCTGTCGCTGCTCATGTCATATGCAAAGTGCTGAGGGATGCGGGGATATTCGGCAGCCCTTGCTGGCCTCCATGCTGCCCTTGCTGGACTGGGTAGTTCACTGCCTACAGGGTGCATCTGGGGCAGCTCCCAGCAGCGCCGAGGTGGCCAAAGCCCAGAAGCAGCGCAGTGGACAGGGCGGCGTGCCAGTGCTGGCTGCCCTGAACAGCGTTGCCCTGACACCTGAGCAGGTGAGACACTGAGGACCCCAATGAGGGAAGGCGAGGGGTAAGGCTGGCCGCACTGCCAAGCTAAGAGCCTGCATTGCTTGCGGCATGCTTGATGCAAGACCCTTTGGCAGGCAGGCCACTTTCTTCCATGGCATGAGGGATATTACTGGGAGTACACAGATAGTGGGCATGGCACAGGCCCTGTTGAAGCATGTCTTGTCCATGTCATGCATTCTTCTGAAGACACACGGTTCGTTCAATGTGGTACAGGGGCGCCAGCTGCTGGATGAAAACCTGGAGGGTCTTGTGCTGCCAGCCGCCCTGCTGCAGCAGACTGCCTCTGCGCTAGGGGCTCCAGGAGACCAGGGTGTGCGCGGACAGGCTGCTGCCATGCTGAAGGCGATGGGCAAGGGACTGGACAGCCGCCAGGAGGCATCAGCAGACAGCACCCACGCTGGACAGGCAGCAGATGCAGGCGGCGGGGGGGCTGCTGAGTTTGTGCAGGTACTCAACCGCCTGCCTTGTGTGCCCAGGTGGAACAGGCAATCAGGCACTGCCTGTCATGTCAGCATCTCCTGGGGGGCTTCTGTGCTGACATCAACAACACCGAAAGGAACAGTGCCTTTGCCGGCTATAGGGCTCCTCTCCAACCTTCTGTGCTGCAGAGTGCATGCTCAGAGCTCTGAAGGCCGGTGCATGTGTCCCTGAACAGCGACCTTCCTGCTGGCCTCGCACCAACAAGTGGAAGCCTGACCTGCAGGAGGCAGGGGTCCAGCAGCGTGGTGCAGAGGCTGCCGCACAGAGTGGCAGCAGCCGTGCCAGCCTGGCAGTGCAGGACCGCCCCTCCCTCGCCTCCCAGGTCTACACTCGCCAGCGGGAAGACTTGCTGGAGGCTGAGAGAGTGTTCCTGACCCAGGTGACGCGCAAACGGCTTGTCTTGACTGCTTCATGCTTGCGTGTTCAACATCACCCATATTGGGCATGGGGATGTTTCTTGTTTGTGCATGTCTGAACAAAGGGCCATCATCTCCTTCAATGCCGCATAAGGCCTCAGCAAACATTTTGATGCACTGTGGCCAGTATGGCTGTATATCTCAGCATCAAATTGCATGGCCGGCTGCATGTCTGACCCTTCCTCTGACGGTGACAATCTGCCTCCATTGCGCATCTGGCCGCAGCTTGTAGACGATTGCCACCCAACGATGTGATCACACAAGCACCTCCCCGCTCGCAACTGCTCCAGCACGGCTGGAGGCCAGTTCAGCATTGCCTCTGCAATCTGCCTGGGAGCTGCTGGCACACATCTGCTCAAACGAGCTTCCCCTGGCTCAAAGGTGTCCTACCATGCCGTTCACAGGCGTTTGCCCAACTCAATCCTTATTGCTTCAAGGTGCTGGACCACCTACGAGAGGCCACTCCCCAGCTGGAGGAGATTTCGTTGCTGGAGGATGCCCTGAAACAGCTGGACGAGCTATTCCTGCTGGTGGTTGTCGGGGAGTTCAACTCTGGGAAGTCCACTGTGATCAACGCCTTGTTGGGCGACAGGTGTGTATCGCCCCTGCTACTCTGTGAGGGCCAGGCAAGCAGTACAACTCTTGACTGAACAGCTTGCTGATGTTGTGTGAGGTGCTGGCACTCCTGTCGGTAGGTGGCCCGCCTGGGCAATGCAGCCAACTGATCACAGTGGCTATCCTGCCTCTTCTTGCTACAGTATGCATGTGTCGGTCTGCCTGATGTACACCAGCGGCCATGAGTGGGTGCTCATGTGCAGGCACTTGGCTGAAGGAGTGCTGCCGACCACCAACGAGATAAGCGTTCTTAAGTTTGCTGAGCAGGGCACCAGCAGCAATGGCTCAGGCTCAGGCTCAGATGACGAGGGTGTGACCATGAAGGTCTGTGGTGCTTGCGGATGACTGTTTGCTGCTCTAGTAACTAGGTCATGGATGTTGTGTGTGCGTGCATCTGCAGCATCGACAACTGCTTGACTTCAGCCGTGTTTCTGAATGCAAGGCACAGCGTCACTGTCTGACAGCAGCGTCAGCACTTGACAAAGGCCACAAAGCCAAAGGTCGGGGGAGCCTACGAGGCAGAGCTTGGTAGCCAGAATTGTTCTGTTTGTATGCTTGCAGGACGGGTTCTTTGAGCGGCGCCTGACTGCTGAGCTACTTCGCGAGATCAACATCGTGGACACCCCAGGTGCCTTTGAAATGCAGCCGTCCTGGCCCCCTCAATGCCATCTTGAGGTGCCCCTGCTGCATGGGCTGGTCTGCTGATGGCAGCCTCGCTGGTGGCAACCACCCTGGTGTCTGCATTGATAGGGTAACAGAGCTGCCTCTGCAGGCACCAAAGTTACTCTGAACCGCAAGCCATGTCTGCGCGTGACTGGGGCTTGGCAGCAGTGATCGCCCAGACACACTGACAGCTGCTGACTACCTGTTGTCTCTGCAGGCACCAATGTCATCTTGGATCGCCAGCAGCGCCTGACAGAGGAGTTTGTGCCCCGCTCTGACCTCGTGCTGTTTGTGATGAGCGCTGACCGCCCCTTCACAGAGAGCGAAGTCAAGTTCTTGCGCTACATCCGCCAGTGGGGCAAGAAGGTGGTGTTTGTCATCAACAAGGTGCGATGCTGGGGTTCACCCCCACATGTTGGGTTGGCCTGTGGCAGATGCTGCAGAGGCAGGCTGCATGCTCATCATGCCTGCTGCCAGCCTCTGGCTGTGCACCAGTTGTTTCCTGTTTGCCATTGACCTGTAGCATGCACTCAGCAGGTGGGCAACCTCAGCAATGAGGGGATTCCATGGGAGGACGCTGCCCAGCTGCATTTTGACAGGGAAATCTGGGTGCCATTGCAGGTGGACATCCTGAGCAATGCAAGTGAACTGCATGAGGTGACCCAATTTGTGAAAGACAACGCCCAGCGCGCCCTGGGGGTGGAGTCTGCCCAGGTGCTGCCTGTCAGTTCCCGGCGTGCGCTGGAGGCAAAGCTGGAATGCGGCAGTGCTGGTCATGGTGAGTGGGTTGCATCAGACAGTGCCACGTGACTTGAGCAGGTAGCCTGCCTAAGCTGGCAGTCGGCATGAGACAGCAGGGCGCAGCAATAAGTGCAGTTCCTGAATGATGACTGGCAAGGGACAGGATGGACCTGATGAGTGCCTTGCGTACAGCAGGGGGCCTTCTCCCTGAGCTTGCTGGCCGCAGGGACCAGATTCAGCTGTTGTCAACTGGCTTGCCCTTCAGCAGAGCGACTCTTGAGCGGTCGCCTACCATCATAGCTCAGGCTCCTGCTGCCTAGGAACAGCGCACAACTGTGGCAGAGAGGAGCAGACACAGCACCAATGAGCAATAAACAGGGCCAAGACAAGTGTCGACCCTGCTCATATGCACTTGATGAGCAAGTGTCCTGCACTACAAGAGACATGCTGGAGGGGCCAAGCCACACATTTGCTGCTAAGCCTCGCCGTCGCCGTCAAGCATGTGGAATGCAGGGGTAATCTGGGACACTCAGGCAGAGGCATGCTGGGCAGTTTCTCTTGGCACCAGGGGTGACTTTGTTTGGTCTTGGCACTGCAGGGTCGTCCTGGACGCTGACCAGCTGATGACTGCACCAGTGCTGACGAGTAGCCTGTGGGTGCAGGGGTTGTTCTAGACGCGCGGCGGAACATCCTTTGCTTGGCATCAGACTGAAGCATGCTGTGCATTGTAAGAGGCCTCCTGGGCCTCCCGCAGAGGCTACTTGAGGCTGGACACGGACTGGAAGCGCCAGCCATCGAGCCAGCCATGGCCAGTCCTAAAGCACTTCTTTTAGAGTGCAGGGATGTCATGGATGCCCAGGCAGAGGCATGGGTGAAGCGCGCACCAATGCTGACAGGGAGCCTGTGGGGTGTCGGGGCTGTCCTAAGGGGCCACATGGTGGTCCACTGGTCATTGGTTGGCACCTGGTACAGAGAGCCTGTGCAGTGCAGGGGGCGTCCTGGACGCCCAGGCAGAGTCCCAGCTTGAGCGAGATGAGCGCTGGGGTGCCAGCCGTTTCGCTGGCCTGGAGCAGTTCATCTACAACTACCTGACAGGGGGCGAGTCCGCCGGGGAGCGCGTGCGCCTCAAGCTGCAGACGCCTCTGTACGTCACAGACGCCCTGCTGGAGGCAGCTGAAAAGCAGATGTCAGAGGAGCTGGAAGGAGCTGAGCAGGTACAGCTGGCTGGGCTGAATGCATTGCAGCCCCAGTTGCTGCTGTGTCTGCTGCAGTTACATGCGGGAGCCATCTGAGGAGCAGCTCAAGAAGAGCTGGAGGGAGCACTGGAATGCGCTCTGACAATTGAAGTCCTGACACGCTGCTGTGTGCTTCAGATGCTGTCCTGGAGGCAGCTGGGAAGCAGCTGTCAGAGGAGCTGATAGGGCTGAGCAGGTGGCAGCTGCAGTGAGGCATGACACCTCTGGCGGCCTGGCAGCAGCGGGTGCCAAGCAGCTGCGCAGAGCCGGAATGCTAAGGAACCACTGTGGCAACGGCAGGGTCTTCTGCCCTGCCCCCAGGCCATTGGTTCACTGATGCTGCCTCCTGCTTCTGCTGCAGGAACAAGCCAGCATCCAGCAGGCACCCCAGCTGCTGCTGGCGGGACATGCAGCTGCAGGGCTCACAGTCTGGCCTACACAGCCAAACATGTCTGATACCTGCCCCTGCTTCTGCTGCAGGAGCAGGCCAGCATCCAGCAGGTGTTGGCTCAACTGCTGCCCCAGTTCCGGCGGGACATGCAGCAGGATAGCTCGGTGCAGGCGGGGGCCGCCAAGCGAACAATCACTGCCGCTGCCAAGCGGGCAGGCCAGTTTGTGGACCGCACTCTGCAGCTGTCCAATCTGCGCACGCTGTCGGCCTACCTCCTTGGCTCAGGGCCGCCCCCTGTGGCAGAGAAATTCGAGTCTGAGGTAGATGCATCTTAAGAGACACCTCCTTGATGCTGACGCAGACACCGCCTACGTTTTTTGGGGCAGAGGTTCGAGCCCCAGGAGGTGCACCCTATGCAGCACATGCCACCGCAAATGGGCAGCCCAGCGCAGTCATGCTGCTCACTCGTGAAGGGGACAGCTTGCCCATGGTGCTCTGGACCTCCCCTGCCATCGCCTAAGGTCACAGGGACACGCCTGGCCCATGTTGTGCATCCTGCAAGTGGTGGCCGGTTTGATTTCAGCGCTCAGGCAGGCTCTCAGAGTGCATCAACAACCTCTTCTGCCACAAGGGTGTCCTGAACCAGTCTTGTGTATTCTGCAGGTGGTGGGCGGCTCAGCTCGGGCGCTCAGAGATGCTGTTGAGGAGCACCAGCAGTGGCTCACCAGCAACTGCAGCTCACAGTTGCAGCGCTACAGGTGCGTGAAGGCCTGTGGTGCCGGTCTGATAGACTTGTCCATGTGCTGAGGCGGCATTGATTGAGAGAACACATCACTCCAGCAAGCCACCAGTTCATCACTTTGTGGAGAGCCTGAGAACACGTTCTCAATCTGATGTGGGTAACTTGGTTGGTGCAGGCATGTTCACTCGCAAGATGTATGCTTTGTTGTCTGCCCCACAGATATCTAACCTTGATGAGCTATTAATTAGCTCATGAGGTCTTGCGGGGCCTGCTATCACCCTAACCTGCAGCACCTTTGCCCAATGGCGAGCAATGGCTTTTGACAATGATCTAGCTGTCTAGACGGCCTCCTTCCACATCCCTGCACCTCCATGATGTGCTGGAGCGCACGACTCTGCCACTGCACTATGCCAGGACTCTGCCCAGGAGCAGGCGCAGTGGATGTTGAAAGAGGCTGTCAGGTTCATCAAATCACCAGCCTCACCTAAGACTCATTGCACCTACATGATGTGCTGTCGGGCCTAAAACTGCCATCGTTATGCGCAGGGACTTCGCTCAAGAGCGGGCCAGCTCACTTGGAAGCAGCTTGGCCAGCCTGACAGCCTCCTCCAATGGCACGGGCAGCAGCACCAGCAGCAGCAACGGCAATGCAGATGCAGCTGCCCGGCGGAAGTGGCGGCAGCAGCGAGAACTGGACGGGGACCACGAGGAGCCTGCCTCCGGCGTGGAGTCCTCTGCTGCCGCCCTGGCTGCCCGGAAACCTGCTTACGCACTGGTGCAGCAGGACGACAGCGAACCAGGCACTGCTATCCAGGTCAGGGCTGGCTTCTACCACATGCATGTGGGGTACTTTGATCAGAGGCGCCACCTGCTGCACTCTCACCCCGTGTGTGCGGTGGGGGCTCAGGTCGGCAGCAGCCCAGCCTCCCAGATGAGCATCTGTGTGTCACACAGGCAGCAGAGTACTGCCAACATGCTTGCTGCCTGCAATTTTGCTGACGCTTGTGAGCGGCAGGACGAAAGCAGCCCAGGCACTGCTGTTCATGTGTGAGCTGGTCTACACCACCTGCTTGGTGGGCTGAAAATGCCCAGGTGCGCCACTGGCTGCCTGCAAGCCTGGTACACATTGTGGTAGCCTGGGGCATCCTCAGGGACAGCAGTCTGGGCGTCCTGGTAGAACACACAAGCATTTGCATAATTTCAGAAATGCTGGCCGCCTGCATGCCTGCCCATTATACAACGGGGCGACAGCAGCCCAGGCACTGCCATTGAGGTGACAGGTGGCTTGCAAGTACCTCTCTGAGGTAGAATATGCAGGTGCAGCATTGGCTGCCCAGGAGCCCCGACACGCTGTGAATCTGCTGCGGCCATCAGCAGCTCAGGCACCTTGTGAGCCGACATGCAAGCGGTCTTTATCACACACAGCTTGCAGCCCATCAGCGGCTGAGCAAGTCCTGAGACAGTCCTAGCCTGTGGGTGCTGCAATGCATTGCAGCGCAGGGCAGGTGGAAAGCCACTCTCACTCTAGCTGAGCGAAAGGTAACGGCCTCTATGCGTTGCTGCACGTGCAGGGTGGCATGCTTGCAGCAATTGAAAGTGTGCCAGCGGCTGCACTGCAGGTGGTGGCACGCTTTGATGGAGCTGCAGCAGCTGCCCAGCTGGATGAGGAAATCAGAGCTGCAGTGGTGGGCACAGCTGGGACAGCTGCAGGCAAGTACCCGAGCTTGAAGTCTAATGCCCCTGTTGCCAGCTGCGGCCACAGTCTCCTCGCATTTCATCTCCCCAGAAGCTCTCAGCCTGCTGATCACGGGAAAGAATGTGTTGCATCTCAAAAGTGGCCTGGCAAAGTTGCCAGGCTGCGGAAGCTTCTACATACTTCAACACCAATGGGGTGTGCATGCACCATCAGTTCACCAGAGGTTGCTGAGCTGCTGCCTCAAGTGGCGGCCCTGGTGGGCCTGTTCCAGATGCTGATCCTGCAGAGCCTGCTGTGAAGAGTATCTGGCTGCGCCCTGCAGAGGCAGTCACAGTGAGTCCTGCCCTCCAGTCCTGACCTTGATCCTGCAGGCCGACACTGCCCTTGACTTGCCTCGCAGGGGCCGCCACAGTGGGCCTGTTCCTGACCTCCATCCTGCAGAGCACGTGGGAGGACCTGCTGGCCGTGGCGCTGGCGGGGCTGGCAGGGTATGTGGCCGTGCTGGGCCTACCCCTGCGGCGAGGGGACATCAAGGGCAAGCTGGAGAATGCTGCTGCCGGCCTGGCAGAGGTCAGGGGTGCTGCCAGCTGTTTCTGTTGCTTGTCGGCACAGACGTCATAGCATAGGAAGCTGCGGCGCTGCATGGAGTTACTGCTCCTGTTTGCTCAGGCTGGTAGGCTGGTGCCAACTGCTGCAGCATCCGTGGGTTGTCTGTGGTTCATCGCCTTCACGCCCGTGGGCCACCTGAGTGCCCAGTGAATCAGGGCGAACGTGACACGCCTGGATGGAGCGTCACAGGCAGTGGCAGCTAGCTGACACAGCCACCCTGCAGCACTGCAGGGACAGCTTGCTTTTACCAGTTCCGACACCCCCTGGTACGTGCCAGGGCACCTGCAAGTTCTGCATGGGCTGCCAGCAGGTGTTGCTGGCCTGAAGCTGGCTCAAGGGCAAAGCTTGCATGTGCAGGATGTCGCGGTCAAGCTGCAGCAGGAGCTGAATGGTGGCTTAAGCCAGTGTGAGCAGCAGGTCAGCAGTTTCATGACCCCGCTGGAAGGCCTCGCAGCCAAGGAGGTTGCCAGAGTTCAGGGCAACCTCAGGCGGGTCAACGAGTTCAGGGACCGCTTGGAGACCCTTAGACAGGCAGCTGGATTCATAGAGTAGGCAGCTGTAGACGTCATTTGATGCGAATTTTGATGCAATGGTTTTGGAAGTCTCTTGCCCTCTCAGATGATGATTGCAGATATGTGAACTGCCATTTTCAAGCAGTGACGCCCATCTGCGCCACTGCCTGCCATGCCTGTTGAAGACAGCATTGAACCCACCACTCCCCTTGATCCATAGCTGGCAAGACTTGGGCTCTATCGGGCTGAGTAAATGAGCTTGGACTAGGATGTGTGCCAGATTCCCCTGCTTCGACCAAAAGGCCTCCGTTTCGGCTGTTTCCTGGTGTTCCTTCGATCCTGATCTGTTCAGATGGCAGCCGCCATGCAGCTTACCAACATGAGGATGTCCGCACCCAGCACGAGCAGGGCATCGGCTGTGGCCAGGCCCGCCTTTGCAGGCCGCTCAATCGCCATGCGCCCAGCCCAGGTGCCCTGAATTGCCAGCAGCTTCTGCCAAGTATCCAAGCCTGATCTGAATGTCCTGGTCACCCCTGTGGTGCAGACTTCCAGGCATGCCATGCGCATGCCTGCCAGGGCTGCCCAGAGCACTGATGAGGGTGTGGACGTGGAGAAGATTGTGCAGGACCTGCAGGCCAGGGTGAGAGGCCGCAAGTGTACTGCATGCGTGGCAGCCACATGAGCGCTCATCGGCATCGCTTTTGCAGCTGTCCTGCAAGTTCAGTGCTCCTGCTTGCCCCAGCATGGCTGCTGGACAGAACAGGATCTGCATCTCCCCTCACCTGTGTGCAGCGACTGACTGATCTGCTGTGTGTCTGCAGTGGGAGCGCGTGGAGGACAAGGTGTGCTGCAGTGTCTGGAAGCAATGATTCCCTTTACGGCGCTTGCCGCCAAAACCAGCGTCAGCCCAACGAACTTTCCAAGCCTACGATTGCTGGATGAGGCTGGTCTTTTTTATGTTTGACACTCTGCGTGACAGCCCCAACCATTGACATCGTGTGCCTCAGCTGCACTTGTGCTGCGGTGATCAGAACAGTCACCTGATGCCTCTGCTGGCTGCAGACCTCTGTGGCAGCATACGGCGTGGGTGCCATCGTGCTGCTGTGGTTCTCCTCCACAATTGTCAGCG
The DNA here is from genome assembly GCA_019693375.1 of Asterochloris erici. Taxonomy (NCBI): domain Eukaryota; kingdom Viridiplantae; phylum Chlorophyta; class Trebouxiophyceae; order Trebouxiales; family Trebouxiaceae; genus Asterochloris; species Asterochloris erici. The sequence goes on from JAAMXJ010000227.1 coordinate 109,089, forward strand.
CAGTAAATGCCGTCCCTGTGGTGAGCCTCTCCGCAAGTATGCTGGCCATCATTTCAGAATTGTCGGAGGAGAACATGGGGTAGGAGCTGTGAAGGTGCAGGGTGGGCCATGATGCCAGAATGGAAGCTTGTGCACTTCAGGCATTCGTGTCAGCTGTGCAGCGGCCGCCAACTTGGGCAGAACAGCCTGCGCTGCACCCAACATCACCCCTGGAACTGACACACGATTGTGTCATCCCTGTGTTTGCAGCTACCTAAGCTGCTGGAGCTAGTGGGTCTGGGCTACACTGCCTGGTTCACCTACCGCTACCTGCTCTTCAAGGTGCGCTCTCCTTTGCAACTGTGGAGCTGCTTGGCGCTGCTGTTGATGTGCTTTGGCCCCCAGGAGGCCTGGTGACAGGGTTCAGCCGCTGTGTCAAGAGCACCCTCTCCGCCGGGCAGCTTGTGCCTGCTTGCCCAGCGGCCGCAGACGTTGAGCCACTGCCAACTGCTGTCGCGCCCCTCCTGTGATGCAGAGCAGCAGGCAGGAGCTGCTACAAGACGTTGAGGAGCTGAAGAAGAAGGTCACAGGCGCAGCCGACGAGTGAGTCTGCAGCTGGCATATAGACATGCCCCCCCCCCCCTTCTGGGGCAAAGAGGTTTCATTATTGCGTTGCACGCTCCTTGCATGCTTTGTGAGAACTGGCATGCACACCTTTTGCCAGATGCTGGCATTGCAGGCCATGCTTCATGTTCGCCATTGGCCCACATCATACCAATGCTGGCATGCATCTGTGTTCGTGACAGGAATCTCTGGCCAAGTGCTTTGCTGTGCTGGACACCTGCACATCAGGCGCGACTGCATGGCTTGGGATGCCCACATTTAACCTCAGGCCTGTCTCAGCCAGTCAGCAGCACTGACTTCCATGTCCCTCCCCTGGCCGCAGTGTCAAGAGGGACCTGAAGTCAGACCTGAACAAGTGAGGAGCAGCAGCAATGCTGGCCCCACCAGCCCAAAACAAATAAGCACATAGGCAGCCCCTCAAAGCCATATTCAGCACTGATGGGCTCCACTCCACATACACTTCTTTGACCAGTGTCAGGAGTAGTCGAATCAAATTTTGGTGTGAGTTTGAAGAGGCCCATTGGCCATGATGAAATGCAGAGCGGGAGAGCAAGAACTGGGAGGGCCCAGGAGAGCAGGGAGGAGGGGAGGCGCATGTCTTCAAACAAGGCAGTTGGGTGTGTACAGGCAGGGCCCGCGCAGACTAAAGCGTCAAGGCAGGCCCCTGCATGGCGCTGATGAGCAGATTGGGGGAGCGCATGCAGGCCAGCTCAGCTGGCTTTGGCTCTGGAGGCGGGCCACCGCTTTCGAGCATGTGCAGAGCCCTGTTGGCCAAGTCCCCCTGCAGACTGGCGCAGGCAGCGGCTGTGGCCTGGCACTGGGGGTCTGGGTCATTGTGTACTGCGTCTGCAGTCCAGGCATGCACCCACTGCAGGGCAGCGACCAGCTGCTCCTCCTGCGTGTCACCTGCCGGCGCTGCAGTCATGGCTCCAGCGAGGCGGGAAGGGGGCAGGGCTCGCAGGACCTGCACAAACATGCCTGTCTGATGTGGCAATGCGAGCCTGCAACTGCACTGCGTGGGCCAGGCACAAGCAGGGGCAGTACCTGTAGATGTGCAACTTGAACAGTGTGAGGTGAGGGGTGGGGCGGAGCTGTGCCACAGCTACATGCTCGCACAGGGGCAATAGCCTAGTGTCCTGGGACATTATGCGGCACAACTTGTCAGCAGCAGAGGCATAGCGGTCTTCAAGGAGGTGAGCAGCACACCAGCAGCACTGTGGCCTGCAACGGGGTGAGCAGACAGCGTCGAAGGACGGGCACAACACTAGCTAGTGCCGGGGCTGCAGCGGGGTTGAGCAACAGGTCTTCACAGGACCATCACCGCAGCGCAGCAGCTCCACGCAGGCCTCACCTGCCCGGCCGCCACCAGGGCTGCCCTCCTCACGTACGGCTGTGTGTGCTTGTGCACATGATCTGAGCGCAGCAGCTCCACAATCGAGGTCGCCAGTGTGGCTGTGACAGGTGCTGGGGATGCGCAGTCCACAAAGGCTCCCTGTGCGCACAGATAGCAACTGTGTGGTGGAGGCCAGCTCATGGTGTGGAGGCATCTGGAGGCCAGAGCATGTACCGCTGCCCTGGCACTGAGGGGCAGCTTTGAAAGTTCTGTTCAGCCAGTCTGCTCAGAGTGCCTCTCCACCAGTTGACCTGCAGCACCCTGAGCAGGGAGCGCCGCCAAGGATGACTGAAGCTTTGGGATTTGGGCTGGGCAAATGTGCATGCATCTCCCTTTCACCGCCTTCACGGTGGTGCTGCAGTGTGGCAGCAATACTCTCAAATGGCTGATGCTGCACAAAGATTGATGACTGCTGGGTGTGGCACCAGGCAATGCACGCGCTGCCCTGCCATATGGATCACGGAACACATCTGCCCAGCGCTCCAGCTATATCAGGCAGCAGCAACTGGCCAGTAGCCAAGGTGCGCAAGGCAGACTCACGAGTGTGACCAGCAGCCTCCCAAGGACGATGGCATCCCGCCCAAACATGTCGATGCCCTGCCGGTCTGCGTCTGCACCCCGGAGCAGCGCAGCGGCCCACTGCAGGGCGACACCCGGGAAGGAGTTGCGCCAGGTCGTTGCACTGCCCACTGCTGAGGGGCGCCCCTGCACCGCTGAGCCCCAGCGCCGAGTCTTGGCAGGGTCCTGGGAGGCCGGCAGCTTGCCTGCAGGGGCCAGGAACTCGGTGATTTGTGGATCAGCATAGCGCGTTTTGGGATGAGCCACCTGGCATGCATGTAGCAGCAGATCATGCTGCTGGTGTCAGACATCATCGCCAGGCTCCTTGCCTGCACAAAGGCCAGCAGTTCAGGATGTGGCAAGGTGCCTGGGCAGCTTGCAACAATGGGAGGATGCTGGCTGCAGGGCCTACTGGTCACTCAGACAGCTCCCAGGCAACCCCACAAATGCAATCCATACATACGTCACATGGTCCTTCCGATCTGGAGCAGGGAGGCAGATGCTGTGCTGTTCCAGTCAGTCAGGGATGCAGCTGCCACTGTGCAACCAGTTGTCCCCACCTGCAGCAGGCTGGCCGCCTGGCAAAGCCGCCAATGGAGCTGGACCCCCCCTCAGACGGGGCGACCCAGCAGCCATCTCCTGCGCTGCAGCCGACAGGCTGTCCAGCACCCACAGGCGCTGGTGCACGTCCAGGTGGGGGGAGTAGACTTCACCCGCCAGAGCAAGGCCGCCTGCCAGAGGCACGCGCACCAGCAGGGCCACCATTGCCCTGCAGGCACAGCCAAGAGTCAGCGACTGGCACACATCCTGCTCACATTAAGCTCCCCTGGCAAGGGGCAGACACACATCAGCAGGGCCAGCACTGCCCTGCACCTACAACAAGAGGTCAACGCTTGAAGCAGGTTGCTGCTGCATCAGCGTGTGTGTCGTACAGTGCTGCTTGCCAAAAGGGCGCCTGCCAAAGCGTGCCTGACCCAGTGGAGCCACAGAATCGATGTGAGGGTTCGCGCCATGAGTGCACAGCAGGCAGGTGACTGTGCAAGGCAGCCCGTCAGAGAGGCCAGCACTAGCCCGGGTGCCAGTGCACTCTGCCGCTGAGGCAGGTGCTGTTTCAAGTAGAAGCTTTCTGCCTGAGTTGTGGCTGCTGATATGTGACAGTCTGCCTGGGCCATGGGAAGTCCTGCTGGCTGGCAGGCAGCACAGTGGAAGGCCAACATGTGCGGGGCACCGCACGCACCTGCTGTTGATGCACAGCCAACAACAGGGTTTACTTTAGACCACCGCATGTCGCCCAGAGCTGGGTGCCATGCTGCAGAGGGTGGCTGACGGTCCGCGTGGCTGCTACACATGGTTCTAGTTGACCCAGAGCAGGTGACTCCTGCAGGGAGGTGACCAGCCCCACCTGTTGCGCTGATGCTCTGGGTTGCAGTCTGCATTTGTGGCCTCCTCCACCGCCCACTCTGGGATTCGCAGGTGCAGCAGCGCCCTTGACAACTCCACTGCAGCATACAGGGCACTCTTCAAACCAGCTTCGGGGTGGTATGCGATGTACGTGCCTTCTGCTGCATGGGAAGGCACATTGCATTGGCACCACCATTGCATTGCTCTGGCAGCACCATCCCTGGCTGCCAGCAGCACTGGTTCCGTGCGGCCATATGTGAGATGACATCCTGCAGACGCAGACGGTGCCGTGACAATCACCAGCACAAGGCCCAAGCCGCTTGCTGTCTGTGGGCCAGCGCTCAGCTGCATGTTGCATGCCAGCACAGCACCAGGCAGCACTCTGAGTCAGGCACCTGCACGCGGCTCCACCATCTAGCTGCAGGGCGGCAAGCTCAGACCAATGCACACCAGTGCAGGTTCACCAAGCTGTACCTGTCTGCTGCTCGACCTCTTTGGGGCAGGCTACAATGGGGTGCTGCAGGCGGGCAAATGCCCACCAACATGTCTCTGCCTGCATGTGTCCCAGGTGCTTTACAGAGCAGCCGACCTGTGCTGCACTCACGTATTGGGTCATGGAGGCGACTGAAAATGACTTGTGTGCTGCTGCGTGTGGTGCAGTGGCCATCAGAGTTGCCCCTGCGTCATTGTGGACCAGATGTGCACCACAGGGCAGCCAATGCTTGACTTCAGGTGTGAGGTTCAAAGGAAGGGCAGGTTTGCTCCAGTTGGCTGACAATTGCCCTTGCTTCAGTGTGTCCCCTGGTCCCTAAGCAGGCGATGCACATCACATTCACATGGCGGGTGATGGACTCCATCAAGAGAGTCGTCTGCGAGCTGCTGCGGGGGAAATGACTGCACATCCATGTGGCCCTGCATCAGGCAAGCCCCTGCAGGCGATGCATGCCGCACTCACATGCCAGGTGTTTCAGTTCATCCGGGTTGGCCTCCACCAGCTGCTGCAGGTGGGCCAGTGCGCGAAGCCGCTCCTCATCCTTTTCTGGGTGGCGCAGCGCAGCCGCCACGTCCCGCAGCTGCCTCGGCTTGTCCCCAGATTGCAAGTCTGCAGGGCAGGGCTGCCTGGCTCCCGGCTGTGGCCCCTTACACAGCAAGTCTGGCAGCAAGCGTGTTACCAGGGTGCAGGTCTTCAGGACAGCGCTGCTTGGCTCAAGGCGTCGACATGCATACCCAGTTCCGACCGTCCCAGACTGGGTCTGCAGGGCAGCTGTGTCTGACTCAAGCCCGTGCCGCCCCACACAGCGAGCCCTGCAGCTGCTAGGCCTCGTCTCCAGAGTGCAGACAGTGCAGGGCGGCATGGCCGTCTGTGGGCAGGATCCAGGCCAGAAGCTGCTGCCACGCTTGGCCCCAAAGTGCAGGTCTATCACAGCTCAGACCAGCACAGGAAGTCTCGCAGACGTCAAGAGCAGCACGTCCAGGCTGCTATCAGGTGCCACATGCAGAAAAGGTGTTGTCAGGCAGCCCATCACACCCCCACAGAGGACATCAAGGTGACAGCTCCCTGACTCACAATGTTCAGGCTCTTCGCTCAGGTCGAACACCTGCAGGGAGTCGTCGTCGCTGTCCGATTCTTGGTCAGAGTCCCAGCCAGCAGCCCCGTCCTCCCCGCCCTCTGCAGCCCCGGCTGGAGGCTGCCCCAGGCCCTGGGCGCCTGCCACTGGCTTGCCAGCCTGAGCTGCAGCTGGAGCGCCCCGGGCTGCCGTGGCAGCCGCGCTGGGGTCAGCGGCAGGGGGCGCCAGGGCGGCAGCTGAGGCGTGCCACAGCTCGTCAGGCAGGAGGGCCAGCGATTGGTCAGCAAAGAGGGGAGCCCTCTTAGGTGGCGCGTCCTGGGCACCTGCCGAGACCGCCAGCAGCTGGGACAGCAGGTGGCCCACTCGCATGCCCTGGCGCCTGCAGGCACCACAACACTGCCTCATGCAGTGTGCTGAAAGGCTCCCAGCACAGCCACAGGGCCACCTGAATCCCAGACAAGGGGACTGCCCAAGGTCCAGGTATCACTGCATGACCTGTGCAAGGCACACTTGCTGGGAGACCAGGTGGAGGTCGTGGTCTGCAGGCAACACAGCTGCGTCACATATTCTTTACGAGGCCTCATCCTGCACAGCTCTCTCTTGCGTGCTGTGCATGCCTTAGGGCCTGCATACAGCACAACGTACTGGCCAGCCAAGGCAGCGGGGCACTGCATATGGCCAGCTGCGCCCCAGACCACAGGGCATGAGGATGATTCCAGAGCACTGGACCCCTGGGGGGTAAAGAACAGGGGGGCATTTGTTGTCTGGAGCACCTCTGCAGGGCAGGCCTGTGTGCAGATGCACACAGCAGACTATGCTTCAGCCCGCAGAAAGGACAGGGCATGGGCAGAAACTGGCAGGCCTGCGCTCGACCTGATCTGGCTGGGGTCTGAGTGGCTGCTTGACAGTCCAGCAGACATCTGAGAGGCCTGAAGTAGTTGTCCAGGTAAGACCTGGGCCTTGAAAGCAGTGGCTGTGCAGTGCAAGCTAACCTGGATGCAGCTAACATACTCAAAGGCAATCTCTGGGCAGGCAGCATGAAGGCTGCACCAGTACAATTGTGCGGGGCAGTGCCCTGTATTGGGGCACAGTGGTGCACCTGAGGGACTCGATTGGATTGCCCAGTCGAGCACTGATCCCTGACAGCAGGGTGCCTGTGAGCCCAGGAGTGCCTTCCACCCCGCCTGATCCGTCAGCCTGCTGCAGCAGCCCCAGCAGTGCAGCTGTGAGGAAGGCCTGCTGCTTGATGGGCATGGCCTTGATAGCCGCCTCATCGCCCCACACCTGCAGCAGCGCCAAGGTCACGCCGTCAGGTAGGGCCTGCGTCTAGGTGGTCACACAAGTGCAGCAGTACAGACAGGTGTCAGAGCTACATGCATCTGACAAGATGCGAGGGCACCCCTCACCTTGGCAGCTTGCAGCGCCACCTGGCTCACAAGGTTTGGGGCTGCCTTTCCCGCTGCTTGCGTCGGCTCAGCAACCCCAAAACCTGACACATCAGGGCCCTCTGTCTGCTTGCTCAGCTCAGAGAGGAGGTAAAAGAGCATCAGGAGTTGCGTGAGCGGCACAGTTGTGTGCAGCAGCAACTTCTGAGTCAGGAGGAACCTGCAGAGTGCAAGGAATGGGCCCAGCTGAAGGCAGCATGAGCCTGACAAGTGCCCTGGGCAGCACAATGCAGGGCCCTGTGCTTCTGCAGGATGGCAGGCAGGTCCTTGTGGCTCTTTGGTCCACAATTGTTGGCCCTCTGCCATGCAGGTATGCTTTCTCTGATCGGCTGGTCTGGCTTTGGCAGCATGTGGATGCTTGCAGTGGCAGATACATCTCCTGCACTAGTGCTGCTCTCATGCAGTCTAAGCAGCAGGGTCAGGGACCTAGCGCCCTCCACGCGGTGGCCACTCACCAGGCAGCTTCACAGCGTGCCTGGCCCATCAAAAGCTGCGGAGATGGCAGGCGCTGCCAGCATGCAAAATGCCTTCCTCCACACCACAGCAGTGCAAGGATCGTAACCTTCAAGGCCTGTAAGGGCAATGTGCTGCCACGCGGTCAGCTGCAATCCGCATGCAGCTAGATACAGTGCACACCTGACATCCCCCCGGTCCCAAAGCTGCTCTGTGAGGACCAGCAGGCGGGCACCTGCCAGAGCCACAGCTTCCAGGTGCAGCCTGCCCGGGCTCAGCACGTCTGACATTTGAAGGGGGGCGCTGCTGCACTGCTCCGCAGCCTGTGCAAGCAGCCCCTGCAGCAGTTTGGCGATGGCTGCGGGGTCGCTGACTGCTGCTGCCATTGTGTGCGCAGGCTGGGCCTGGGGCAAGCACAGCAGCGGCCACAGGGTCTGGGCTACGAGCGCGCTGTGGCCCCTGCAGGGGGTGACAGACACGATCCTGCACGGCTGAGAAGGCAGGTCCGCCCCCTGGCACGCCTCTTCTGCTGCAGGCACCTTTAGAGCATCTCTGCATGCCTTCTCCGAGCTTGGGCAGCATTCCAGCCGCAGAAAGTAGTGTGTCCAGCAGCAAGCCAGGCATGCTGCAGTGTACAGGTGGCTGGTGTGCCAGGAGCGCCCAGGAGGTAGGGCCATACAACCCCATACCCACCTGCAGCACAGCGTCCCTGCCCTGAAACGTGTCAAAGGTGTGGAGAGCTCAGGCGCCCGTCAGTGCAAGCTTCCCAGCCCTGTGCACACCTGCGGCAGAGGCGCGCCACCACCTGCCCAGCAAATGCTGCTGTGCCAGGCTGCTCCGGGCCTGCAAGCCCTGCCCCCACGCCACTGTCCCCATCCCTGGCGCTGCTGCAGCAAGCGACCAGCTGGTGCACCACATGGGGCACGAAGCTGCCCGGCAGCAGCTCCACCTCAGCCATGTGCCCTGCCCGATCAGGGACTGAGGCCAGGAGGGCCGCAGCATCCTCAACCTCCAGCTCAGCTCGCTGCTGCAGCTGTGGCTTGTCCACCTGCAACACACACTATTCAATGTCAGGTTGCTGTGGCCACCTGCTGGCAGGCAGCCATCAGCGCAGGCAGCAGGGCGCAGCAGCATGTCTGACTTCCAGCTCAGCTGCTACAGCTGTGGCTTGGCCACCTGCACTCATGAACAGAGCCAGTGAGGCCAGCAGGGCAGCAGAGACCTCATTCAAGGGCTGCTGCAGCTGTGTCTTGACCATCCACTCTGCCTCTGGCCCTGTCTCCCGCTTGCATGAGGTGTGGGGTTACTGGCCTGTGCAAGTTCAGCAAGATCAGGCAGAAGCTGACCCTCCAGCCTGTCACCCCTCTGCATGCTGATCTGACCCAAGATGGTGCGAGATGAATGCCCTGACACCGGCCAAGTGTCACGCAGCATACAAGTCCCAAAAGTCCTGGGACTGACACGCACTTACCTCTTGCTGCTGCTGCAGCTGCTGCGCAAAGTGCGCTGCCAGTTGGGCAATGCCAGAGCTGCCTGGAGCGGCAAAGCGCCGAGCAAGTATGTGCGCGGCTGTGTCTGCCCCTGCTGCCTGCACGTGAGGTCTCAGAAGATCCCCTGCCAGGGGTGCCTCCTCTGCGGGGACCACGCTGCTGAGAATCCTGCGCCCATCAAAGAGATGCGTGGGGGCTGCTACATGGGGACGGGCATCTGCTGACTGCGACAAAGTCATCGTGCACTGCAGAAGCAGCTGCCCGCCACACAGGGACGACGCAGCCCTGCAGGCTTGTTTGAAAGGCAGGGAAGCTAGAGGGCAAAGCATGTCCGGTGCTTACATGACAAGGGGTGGTAGTACATTGGCAGCTGGGGCCCTGTCGAAGATCTGCTGCAGGAGGCGCTTGGCTGGAGTTTCACCAGATGCAGCGCTCCAGTGAGCGGCAATGTCTGCAGAGGTTGCAACCAGTCAGCCGAGAGGGCAGTGAATTCAGTGGGTTCTGTCATGCAGGCTCACCAGCCAGAAGGGTCTGTGCCAGTTCAGCAAAGCATGAGCTGTACAGGGCAGAGGCTACATCGTCAGAAGAGGCCCTGCAGCGCTGTTGCTGGTCCAGGAGCATGGTTTGCTGCTGCCTGAGGGGCTCTGAAGGCTGCCAGATGCTTGCTTGGATGTCAGCATCATATTGTATGCCAAGTAGATCATGTGATGCTGCTGACAGCAGGCCTTCTCGTTCACTCTTGGACTGGGCTGCTGCTGCTTCTCTGCAGAACCTGTACACATAGGACCGGACTGCAGCACTGATCTGCATTTTATCAGGACCAGCAGGCCTGCTACGATCTCCCAGAGGAAAAGGTAAGTTTTATTATTTTTATTCTTGACCTAGGGAGGCCTCGCATGCAACCACAGCATGTATGCAGATCGGTGGGTCAAGGCCTCTCTGTTGAGATGGATCCTGATAGTGTGTTCCCTCTGCCTGCCTCGGGTTGCAGAAGGCAAGATCAGAGGGCTGCAGCCCTCCCTTGCCCAGCATTACAAGGAGGGATCAAAGACATTCAGATGCCTGGATGGATCAGCAGCCCTGCCATTTGCGCATGTCAATGATGGGTACTGCGATTGCCCAGATGGCAGTGATGAACCAGGCAAGCTCCTGTGTTGGACTGCACATCAAGTGATGCACATGCAAATCGGGCAATTGCAGACAGGCCCATGCTTGGCTGCAGGCACATCTGCCTGCCCCACTGGGCGCTTTTTCTGTCGCAACAGGGGCCACCAGGCCCTCCTGTTGAATGCTTCAGTTGTGGACGATGGTATCTGCGGTGAGCAATTGTTGCTCTGTTGGTCAGGCCACAGTGTGCAGGATGGCAAAGAGAGACTGCGCATTGGCCACTGCAGAGCTGGCTGGCTGGAGCTGTCACTGGTGGCGATGGCCTCATTACAATGAAGGACTTAGGCACTCCTGCATGCTCTGCAGCCTGCCAAACTTTCTGCTGTTGATGTGCAGATTGCTGCGATGGCACTGATGAGACAAAGGGGTGCGCCAATACCTGCAGAGAGCTGGGGGCAGCAGCCAGACATGAGCTGGAGGCAAAGGCCAAGGCTTTTGCCGCTGGTGCCAAAGTCAGGGCCGGGTATGTCGAGGCTTTCTCAGGTGAATCATCACCCTGGCTGTGAGCATGCAAGTCATTGTTGTCCCTTGGCAGCAGCGTCTACACAGCTCAAGTCAGGTGTGGGCCTCAAGTCTGCAAGGCCTGGCAGCCGCCGTGCCACAACGTGGCAACCACAGATCCAGGCGTTGATTGCTCCCCTCATGGCTGCTTACTGCGGCCTGGCAAGTCACCCAGAGCTGGACGCTGCTGCCTCCTGGCCATACCAAGCTGGATGTCAACGGCTGCCTGCAGTCAACCAGGCCAAATGGCGGAAGGAGGTGGCGGAGGCAATACAAGAGCATGCCAAGCAGCAAACTGTGGTGGACATGCTGTCAGGTGTGTGTGCATGCACAGCTGCTTTGCTGCTGCTCCTGCACTCTGTTGACAGGCAGGTGGCTTCATGTCTGTGCAGCCCTGTGTTATAGCCATGACAGCAAGCAGCACCAATTCATTCGTCTGTCCTCTTCAGGCAGGCAAAGGGGGTGGGAGGGATAGGCATGTGTGTGCTGAGGGGTTGCTGTGCGCCTGGACAGACACTCAGCATCCGAGCGCTGCTGAGAAGCTCAAGATGGCCTCATATGCTGCTGTCAGCCACTGTGCCTGAGGCACTCAGCGTGTCCATACAGAAACCCCTGTACATAGCTCTGCATGAGGCAAACCCTCAGACCCCGGCATGCCCATGCAGCTCCTTGGGTGGTTTGAGGCAGAGCACAGTGACGTCTGCGGACCACAGACACTGCACCTGCTACGCTGCTTGTGCAGCTGAGAAGGATGCCGCTGAGAAGGCTGAGGCAGAGCACAAGGAGCGCCTGCAAGCTGACAAGCCGGCAGACCCCCCGGCAGCAGCCCCACCGGCAACTGATGAGCCCAGCTCAGCAGCAGAGAACGATGCTGCCCCAGATGGGCAGGGGACAGGTGGTGACGGGACAGCTGGTGAGGGCAGACAGCTAGCAATTGGTAGCACCACTCTGCTCACTTGAGCGCATACGATGCCTTTGTCTAGCTATCTCTTATCTCCTTTCACAAGAGTCAAAGTCAGATCGCCAGGGAAGGGTGCAGGAGGGGGTTCCCACACTTTCTGCAGCAGTTGCTGCCAGTTGCACCCTGTCCTTGATGCTTTTTACTGTGCCTCTGCACCTGCTAAGAGCAGCTGGCAGCCAGTATGCAACTGCTGCCCCAACTGCTAGTTACCGGTCCTGCCTGGGCTTAGCTGCCCCGCTGAGCCCCAGCCTGCAAATGCTCCTGGCTGCTTTGAGTAGGTTTCATGAAGACGGCAGTGCTGGCTTGTTGCTGGGAGCCATGCGCCTTGGTCCTGTCTTCAGAGGGCCACTGCCATGGGTGGTCCGTGCGAGCCTGTGTGCTTGCTGCATCTGGCTTCTTAGCACCTCTGGTCAGCGGCAGCCTGAGCACTGCTCAGCGCAGGTTGGCCTGCCTGTACAGGATGCTGCTGGCAGCCATGACAGGGCTGGGGAGGCCAGCACAAGTGCCACTGTTTGCCAATTCTGGTCCCCTTCAGGTGTGCGATCCTGCAGGTGATACTGCTGGCGGTCAGGAAAAGCCAGAGGACCTGAGCGCAGATGAGATTGGCCGCAAAATTGCATCCCAGTGGACATCTGACCCTGATGCTGCTGGTGACACACCACCACACGACCCCCAAGAGGAGGGGCGGAAGGCAGCTGAAGCAGCTCGCAGCGCCCTGAAAAAGGTGTGAGCGGTCTCGTGCAGCCCTGACGCACAGTGATACACAGCCAGGGTCGTTTGAGTCTGACCATGCTATCCAGGGGACGTAGGGCAGCTGAGGCAGCTTCTGCTGTCATCCAAGAGGTAGGTCCTGCTGGACTCTTCACCTTCATGTTGTTTGCGCCAAGCACACACGAGCGCATGCTATCGACATGCAGCCAGTGCCCCGCAGCCAGAAACTGTTGTTGAGGGGTTGCCCTATGACCTCTGGCAGAAGAACTGGAAGATGGCTGCAAAGGAGGCCATGGGCTCAATGCAGTGAACTGCAGTGACAGCTGGGCAAGGACATCAGAGGCATCGTCATTCCTTGCGCACTGCTGATGCACAATGCTCACAGCCCGGGAGCATGCTGCAGCAGCAGCTTGGCTAGCCATCAGTGTGGTGGGTGTCGCCTTGCGCATGTGTGCGCGGACGGTGACGTTCCAAGTAGGTGCTCATGCTCAACTTACAAGGTGGCTCTGCCTTGCTCCACAAGTGCCTAAAGGGAGGCACATCAAGCACTGCCAGGCTGTGTTGCTGTGTCCAAGAAGCCACCTCATCATGGGGCAGGAGGAAGTGAAGGCATCAGTGGAAGGGTTGCTTACATTCTTGACCTGCATGCTCGGAGCATGGGCGGTAATCCCCTGGGACTGAGGGACTGTAGGATTGTGTACGTGTACCACTGAGACAACCTTGCAGGCTTGGCGCCTCTTCATCAGAGATGCTTGCCAGCCTTTCACGCTGTCCTCCGGGGCCACGGGCAGGACACAGATCTCTGCCTCATTCGCTTATTGTCTGTACCTAGCTTCCCAGTCTCCCCATGACAGGCTGCTTCGCGCCCTCTCTTGCCTGCAGGCCAGCGATGCCACCCAGGGTGTGCTGCAGCAGACACGAGACAACAAGCCTCACATCGTGGAGGTGGCTCCGTTCAGGCGGCTCCAAGGTGGGCTTGCCCTTGGCAAAGCAGTGTTGATTTTTTAACAATATATAATCTTATTTGCTGTCTTCTAGCATGCAGTCAGCGCCTGTATGTCCATCTTTGGCTTCTGCACTGCTCTCCTCTGCTGCTTCTAATGTGAATCTCTCAGTTTGTATCTACACTGGCTTGCTCTGATGCTGCAGAGCTGTTTGTGGCTGTGAAGCAGTGGGCCCTCAGGAAGCTGGGCAAGGACGGAGGGGCAGGCGGCAGCCCAGCAGGTGCAGGTCCGCCCCGCGCCTGCACAGCTGGTCGTGCCAGGCTGCGCTCCCCTGCTGTATGGGGGCCACCACCTGCATTGCACCCAGTATCGCTGCATTGCGGCAACACAGCTGTTGGTGTGGCCACAGAGCTGGAGTGCCAGCGGCACACCCTCTCCCCACCCATGCATCTGTGGCCTGCTGTGGTTTACGCTGATGTACTGCTGTACGGCAGGTCAGAGACGCTGATCTGTCTGCTGTGCAGCAGATTGGAGACGCTCACAGTAGGTGCTGGGCTGACCCGCATGCTGCATTGGTCCAGGCAGCATCGTCTCCACACAATCCTTTTGTGCAGCAGAGAACCCCATCCTTGTCACGCAGCAGGCACAGCACTGATGAGTCTGCATCAGGGACTGCAGGCACCCTGGCGCCCAACATCTGCAGGCCCTCTCACAAAAGTATGCATCCGGCCTGCATCCGGAACTGGCCAAATCCTCTGCTGTTCGTCCCTGTAGGCATTCCCTTCAACTCAGATGACCCCATCATCCGTGAGGCCACAGAAGCGCGCAGCAGGTACTGGGCTGCCAACAGCAAGCTGACTGAGGTGGAAACCAGGAAGGCCACAGCGCAGAGGCGACTCGAGGAGGACTTCGGGGCAGACGGTGCCTTCAGCGCCCTGGTTGACAAGTGCTTTGAGGTGAGAGCTGCCAGTCACCACTTCCTTCCCAAAATTGAGTGTCCTTGGGACAGTGGCGGCCTTCAGCACCCTCATGGACAAATGCTTTAGGTGAGCAGATGCTTGCATGTAGCTTTCAGGGAGGCCCCCTCCTCAGAGGACAGGGCACAGGACACCTCATGCGCCGCGCTTGAGGTGATTGCTAATTGCCATTCTCCTGCGTTTGCAAGCTGTCCTGCTGCAGGGTGTGAGACCCTGCCCGTGCTGAGCGGTCCCCACTGGCTTGGTGGAGTTGTCGTACATGCCTCAAAGCCACCTGAAGAGCCCATGGGAAGCATAGGTGTCATCCCAGTGCAGACCCCATGAGAGGCAGCATGAACACATGACGTCGCCACGGAGCGTCACTCAGGACACTTTGCAAGCAAACCACCTCTCCCAAGTAACGGTGCCATCTTATGGTTGTGCAGGCCCCAGTGGACAAGTATACATATGAGATCTGCCCTTACGGGAGCGCAAGGCAGAAGGAGGGCAGCTCCACCACCAGCCTGGGCAGCTGGGGGGGCTGGGACAGCAACTACAGCACCATGAAGTTCCAAGGAGGCACCACCTGCTGGCAGGGGCCTGCCAGGAGCATCACGGTGCGGGCTGCACATGATGCTCAGAGCAGCGCCGGCAGTGCCTGGAGCGCAAGACTGCAGCTGCTGCTGTCGTTGAGGCCCCTGACTGAACAGCAGTCTCTGTGCCCAACTGATGGCTATGGTTCACTGCTTTCTGCCTATCTGCTTCTGTGCATGATGACACAGTCTCGAGCCGTTTTGAGGCGATTGCTGAACCACTCCATTCAAACAGCGTGCGTCCTGGCTGCAGGTGTCTGTGTCGTGCGGCTCGGAGGACCGCCTCAGCAAAGTAGAAGAACCCAGCCGATGTGAATATAGTGCAGAGTTTGTCACACCTGCGGCCTGCTCGACCTCTGAAGTAGAGCGTATACAGCAGCTAGTTGCAGAACAAGAGCAGGAACTCAGTTCTGATGGCCACAATGAATTGTGACAGAGCTGAGTCTTTGGCATGTTGCCATCACTCAGGACACATGGGGGGCACATGCAGGCGCATCCACCGTAGGTATTTACGCAAACTTTAAAAAGGAGGGGTTGATGTTGCACAAAAGTTGCAAGTGTTCTGAAGGCTTCCAGCATGGGATTGCCTTGGCCAAAGACAGTCCTGCTGGAAGGTCAGCGCCGCTTGGTCATTGCGTCCTTCAGATGTTGATAGACCTGCAGGTACAGCAGCCAATCATTGTGGTAACAAACAAGGTTACAGATGCTGCATTTGCCAGGAAATGTTCCACTCATCTCTGGGCCAGCAGCACAGCTGGTCAGCTACGTCGGGAGCAAGTCACTGCCGGAGGCAGCAGCTCAGCTTTTCAACCAGGAGTGCATGGAAACAAATAAAGGGCTTGCTGACCTTACCCAGGCAGCAGGCCCTACCCAGCTGGGCGAGGGATCACAGAGGCTGGGCTGGACAGCAGTCATGCCAGCAGCAGGTGGAGCATTCCAGCAATGCGTAATTGATCTGGGAGTCTGTACACTGAGAAAATCAGAAGCCTGCAAGCATGAGGTGCGTCGGGCTCACCTTCTTCTTGATCCACTCCTTGTTGCAGGGGATGTAGGCTGTCACTCCCTGGTCATACCTGCAGCAGGCGCAGGAGCGCAGGTGTGACAACCCGCAGCTGAGTGCTCCTCAGCTGAACTTATTCAAGTCCACGATGCACGAAAAGACTGGTGTTGGACTGCCTCTGTCGGGACCAACCCAATGCCTCGCTTGCCTTCCAGCACAGGCATGGTTGGGGGCATGCATGGCCCGAGGGTAGGGGGAGAGCAGGAGGGGGGTGATTTTGCCTGTGACTCACACAAGTGCAGACATGTCAGGCATGTTGTCGATGTAGAGGAACAGATCCTGGACGTCATAGGTAATGCTAGGCAGGTTGGGATTCAGGCGCTTCAGCTGCTTCTCAAAGTCTCGACACAGGCCTGCAGGCATTGCCAGACAGCCCAGGTGAGTGGGGCCCCCTCAAGTCATTGGCTGCAGAGGTAGCTGCTGTGCTTCTGCCCTGTTGCCTGCGACGCCCTTCCACATTGCTACCAGGGGCATGCTTCTAGAAGCAACAGGGTGAAGCTCACCATCCATGGCTGCCTCTACACTGTTGTAGTCCAGGTAAGTCCTGCATGCAAGGCGATGGGTCTTGCACTTCCTGTACAAAGAAGCGGCTTCCCAGGAGCACCATCTCCCGCACCTGCTGTTTCTATTGCGTTCTGTCTGCATCAGAACCAGTGTATGCCGCCCCGCCTGCACACAGCAACAGAGACAATCAGCACCAGCATTGTTTGAGCTGGTAACCTTCCCAGTCCACCTACCATGTCTCAGCCTCCGCAAGGGCTTGGAAGGCCCCTCCCAGCAGAAGTTTGGATCCCACTTGCAGGCAGTCACTGTTGCTGCCTAGACTGGCACTTTCAGCTGGCTGTGTCTCTCTGCGGAAGCTGCCAGATCTCAATGAGGCTCAGATGCCTAGACCATTCAGCTTGGGAGCCATGTAAGCAATATTTCATCTTCTTGCTGTCAATAATTCTTGTGCCTTCCGCCACTGGGCCTCCCTGTACCTGCAAGTCTCGCAGCCTTTGTGCCGCAGCTGAGCATTTGAGCTGCACCCTGAGCTAAGGAATCTAGGCACTTGCACTGTGTTCCACGGGCACCCTGAGGCTGTCTATGAGCTTATGAGCGCACCTGTCCGGGAAGTGGCAGATGCACACAGGGGCAGCAAGAAGCAGAGAACCCTCTCGGTGACAGGCTATGGGAGTGCTAAAGACTTGCACCTGAGGCCCTGCAAGCATCAGGTGAGCCCAGGCAAGGCGATTCACGGCCATGCAGACTGTGATTGTGCCGGCGCGATTGCATTGTTGACATAGGCACAGCTGATACCCTGTTGCATGCCCTGCAGGTTGCTGGACATCTATTTGAAGGTGGTAGCTCCCCTAACTCCCTCCTCACACGACGTTATGCTTTCATACTTGAGCTGCTGAACTGGCCAGCCACCAACATGCTCTGCTCAGTGCCTGGTGGTGACTTGTGGCTTTGCCTGTGCGCAGAGGGAAAGGCCGGGTCCCTGGTGGATGAGCAGGGCCACTTCTACAAGCCTGTTCAGGTGACCTTGGCATACATTGTGCGCGTCAGAATACTTCACATTTGTCACAGCACAATGGGCTCCTCCTGAGGAGTCGTGCTCCCACGCCGTGCCAAGTCAAGCAGTTGCCACACGCACCTGCAATGCTGCGTTTGAGATAACGCCTGTCAAAGTCAGGGGCGGCAGCGACTTGAATGCGCTGCAGCCCGTCTCCCAGATGCTTCCAGGCCGATGCTCTCCTCAAAGGGCAGAGCGTGCTTGATGTGGCCCAGAGCCTGATGTCGGGGCGGACTGGATTGTGCTGCCACCCTTCTCCAGAGTGGGCTCAGGCCGATGCTGCATGCACGGCAGGCAACATACTGTCTAGGTTGCCCAAGGGGCTGCTGGCACTGTGCTCTTCCCTGGTGCAGAATGGACCCAGGGGTCGGCGGGAGCGTGAATTCTATGAGCTGATCAGCAGACTGGTAGCGTTGGATCGCACTGCAGCCCTGGACTCCCAGCAGGGCCACCGAGATTTTGGACAGGTAGCGCTCCCTTTTATAGCATCTGTGGTAAAGGTCATGCAGGTCTCTGCCTTCCTCCCGCAGCACAGAGTCTGCTACGCGCTGCTGGTGCTAGGCCAGGTGCTGCGGCACCAAGTGCAGCTCTCAGGGACACCAGCCACACAAGCCATGCACCAGAGAGCTCTGCACCCTGCATGGCTGCATGGCTGCATGCATGGGCATCTGAGCCCCCCCAGGAAGAGGAAATGCCCGTCGCCCAAAAGGGGCAGGCACAGCGCGCAATTGGCGTCGGGTGCACCAGGGAACCCTGCAATCTGGTCACTGTGACACTCAAGCTGCCATCCCGTGCTGCACCAGACTGACTCTGCTCATAGAGACCTACACTGGACAGCTGAGAGCATTTGGGCCCAGGTTCAGGATGTTGCATCATCTGCAGGACTGCACCGAGGAGGCAGAGGAGACCTCTTCCAGCGGGCGCTCTGATGAGGAGTCGCTGGCAGCCCATGCCGGCAACGCGGACATGCCCTTCACAGTCCGCAACGCAGTCATGCTCTCCAGCATTCCCGGCTTCTGTGAGTGATGCAGAGCTGCAGAGTCTTTATTGACACTCGTAGCAAGCCAGTGTGCCATGCTGCCGGCGCCCTGACTGCTGTGAGCACCTGAAACATGCTGCTAAGCGTGCCCATGCATAGCAAGCACACTCAAGATAAGTGGTGCCTGGCCCCAGTCCCTGTGCAGTGCTGCAGATGGCACTGCCAAGGTTGATGGCCGCCTCCTGATTGAACTGGGTCCAGTCCCTGTGCTGCATTGCAGATGGCACCGTTGAGATCGATGGCCCCCTTCTGCTGGAACTGGAGGATGTGGCCAAGCGCTATCGCCACCCAAGCATCATTGACATCAAGGTGGGGCTTGGCTTGTGCAGTCTATGGCAAAGCCAGCTCTGCACCAACATGGGCTGCATTCCTCTCTGAGGACGGGGGAGATATGGAATGCACCATTGCCAGTGAGAACAGGTCCAGGGTCAGGGCTGCAGTTCATTGCAGGGACTCAGTGTGTCGTCCATGCTTGCATCCCCTCCTCCTGTGCTGCCTGAGGACTGACTGCAATAAAGGCTTTCCAGGGGACCTGGCGGGCCTGGCAGAGGAGAGGCCGGGCTGGAGAACCCCACGTAGTGCCCGCCCTGGGGGAATATGTCAGTCGTTTAGAGACGCCCCTGCTGTGCGCTGCAGGTGGGCTTCCGCACCTGGTACAGCGGCGCAGACCAACGCTACATTGAGAAGTGCAAGCTGAAGGACGCCAGTACCACTCAGGCCGCGCTAGGGTTCAAGATCTGCGGCATGCAGGTGGGCATGAGTCCGTACACAGGTCTGTGGGGCCTCACAGGCTGAGACGTGGTTGCCTGCAAATGCAGTGCAGAGGCTCAGCTCTGCAATGTGAGAGTTTGCAGCGCTGGGGTTCTAAAAGTGCAGCATGCGAGCGGGCAGACGTCTGTGTGTCTGGGGCTCCGCAAGCTGCAGCTTGGGGCCACTGCCTGGGCGGTGCATGCCTGTCGGTGCTCAGCCATGCAGCTCAGGAGCTGGCTGCATCAGGCTTCAAGATGTACGGACGTCTGGTGGGCAGATCTCCAGTGTGGCCCCACAAGGTCTGGGCACAGGCGAGCTGGGGGCCACGCGTTCTGGGGTTGCAAGTTGCACCACTGTCAAGGATGTACGCTGCCTGTGCACTGCTCCATCTCAGTCCTGCTGCTCTTAGCTTGAGAGTGGGGCCAGAACTTGTCCGAGTGCTCATGCAGGGTGTCATGCATCTCACTTGCTGTCTGTCGCTGTGCATGGTCGCCATCAGCAGGCTGAGTGTGCAGCCTGAGGCTCAAGCAGGGAGGCATCTGTCTCAAGTCCCAGCTGCACTTGCAGCTCGTGCACCGCAGCTTCGCCTGATCCAATGAAGGAGCATGCCTATGTGCTTGGAAATGGGAGGAGGTCTCACACTCGACCTCAACTGTATTGCAGAGTGGCAGGCCCCTGTTCCACTTGCTGTCTGCCCCGTGCAGGTCTACCGTGCCTGCCAGCGGGGGTACTGGCGTGCCTCCAAGCGCTGGTGCAAGCAGCTGCCTCAGGACGCAGTGGACAAGGCGCTGTGCCGCTTTGCTAACAATGAGTCCGGCCTGTGCCCCCAGGTCAGTGTGCCAAACTGACGTTTGTTCTCTCCTGTCAGGCTGGGGCTGACCCCATGGTCAGACTGTACGCAGCCAGATGAATCCCTCTTTACCAGGTGGCAGGAGCGGCACCACCGCGCAAGGGTTTGATCATGCAGGCCCAAAGCAGAACATATGGGCTGATGCTCTCTCCTGAGCACAGGATGTTTGAGGCGGCAACAGCAAGGCCATTGCGCAGCTGCCCGCTCACCTGCTGTCTGCACAGGACCGCACAACTGCCACAAAGGCCGTTGGCTGACAGTTCACGGCCGTTCCTCTGTGCAGGATGTTTATGGTGGCAAGGGTGGTGCCATTGCGCAGCTGTGCCAGCTGGAGAAGTGGTTCCAGCGCCAGCGCGAGTTCTTCTTCTACAGGTGGGCTGCATTTGTGCTTGATGGGTGACCTGCACCTCCGGGGCTGTCCCTGGTAGCCATGAATGCAAGTCGGCTGCTCCTCAGGCATGAATGCAGCACTCTGCTTAAGTCACACTGTCAGCCGCCTGCCACAGACATTGTGCTCTGCTCGTGCAGCCTGCCCCTGATCGGGCACAGAGAATTTGCTTGCATTCTGAGAGACTCACCTCTCTTCTTGTTGCCCGTGCAGCTCTTCAGTGCTGATCATCTATGAGGGAGATGCAGAGACCCCAGAGGACGCTCGAGTGATTGTGCGCCTCGTCGACTTTGCCCACACCTTCCCTTCAGAGGGCCAGAAGGATGGCAACTTCCTGGCAGGCCTTCGCACACTCATTGCGCGCCTCACGGGCGTCATGGCTCTCGAGTGCCAGGATGCCGGCACCCTCATCTTTTAAGCGGCCTGCTGTGAGGGCCAGCATTGCGGCTTACGCACGATTCCCATTCATCGTGCTGCCCCAGATTGCTCCTGGCAGCCAGTGCCAGCACCACGCTCTTCTCAGGCAGGCTGCTGCAACACCTGCTGGGTGCCTGGAGCATTGCTGCTCCTTGTAGCGTGCTCCTTTTGGCCCATCCACGCTTGGCACGCTAGTCGGCAATCCCATATGCCGGGGGGTGCTGCCGCAGCTGCCTGGCTGAGCCGGGCCCCTGCGCTTTTTACACAATTCAAGTGCTCAATAGAAACCAGCATGAATATGTCAACCATGAATAAGCTTCTCCCCAGTGCATAGCACCAGTCGGCCATGCCCCCTGACCGTAGATTGCTATTACATGACGCCTGTGAGCAGACACAAAGCCTTCATGTTTCCTACTTGAGTTTGCGGCTGATGGCTGCAGTTCGGCGGGCTGCAAAAACTTCTTCAGCCATCTTGGCTCTGTCTAGGGGCTTTTTGACTGGTAGCCTGCTCTTGGGGCCTGCATGGCACCAACAGCCAACACACTGAGCTACCCTGCAGCCCTTGACTTCACCAAGGCACACAACATACCACCCACCTGCTGCAGCCTCCCTCGGGCGAGGGGGCTGGCCTGTCCTGGGGCTCGTGCAGGCTGGGCCACATGGGATCAGTGAAGCAGGTGCGGGCTCCACAGCAACACGCTCGTTCTCCTTGCCCGCCACACCACTGCTGCTGCACAGCCTGCAGCAATAAGGGCCGTCTGAAGCGGTGTGCACACTCTGCAGCGGTTGCATGCTGCTGCTGCACATTGCCTGCAGCAGCCTCAGCAGACAGAGACAGACACTTGGACAGTCAGCAGGCTGCAGGCATGGCATGCGCTGCATCAGGTCCACATGTGGCATTGTCACATCAAAACATGCTGGGCAAGCAGAGGATGTCTGCGTGTCTGCATGCCGCACAGCCCCTGGGGCACTTAGGACTGCAGGAGGGCAGCTGGCAAGCAGGGCACGCTGACTTGCCTGGAAGGCCCACGCAGCGCCTTGCCCGGGCTGGTGTACTTGGCACGCTTCTGCATCTGCGAAGGAGCCTGACCTGCGCCACGCTTGGCTGCCTTGCGGGGCTGTCCGTCCACCCCCTGCTCCTCCCCTGCCTCCTGACATCGCTGCTTGCGCTTGCCATGCAATACCTGCACAGGGCCTGGCTTGTACTGGTACGGACATTAGACCATGGTGCAAGATGAGCGCCTGCACAGGACCAGATTGACAGAAGCTCTCTGCGAACTAAGCACTGCCTGTGCGTGTCTTGTGACATTGACCCAATGTTGGTGTAAGTTGGCGTGCAGGACGGCTTGGGTCTGATCAGCAGGGCCGGGGCCCCAGCTTTGCGCAAGCTACAAGTGCAGAATCAGCAGGACGATTGGTCTGACCAGCTTCACGGTGGAATGCCAAAGGCCAGCATGCTCTCCCTGCCAGCCAGCTGCCCAGGCCTCATGCTGTGAAGCAATGCTGTTGCTGGCATGTGCTGCAGGCGTGCCAGTGCTGCTGGCTGCATGTTCATCCTGCACCCAAGCAGCAGGTGTGTGCTGCAGGCTTGCCGGCGCTGCTCTGCTGCTGGCTGCATGCTTGGCACCTGCATGCAGACCTGGTCAGCGAAGCCAGCTGCCAGGCAATGGCCAGGCCTGATGACATCCCCAACACTTGCCTGTGCTGGTGCAGGCTGCATGCCCAGGGCCTTCATGCTGTCCACCAATGGCGAGTCCACAGTGGTGAAGCCTGAGGCTGCCAGAGCTGTGGACTTGGCCTCAACATCGCTCAGGCTGGGCAGGTCCCAGTGTCGCTGCGTGGCTGTCTGCAACACGCACCACATGCTGTGGCCTGGTCAGGGCATCAGCAACAGCAGTATGAGGGTGAGTGACAGGGCATCACCTGCAGCATAGCTGCCATGTGGCAGCGCAAAGTCTAGGCTGTGTGGCAGCTGCAGCAGGTGCAAAACAGGAATGCTCCTGGCATTGGATCTGCCCTTGCTGCACCGTGCTGCCAAGCAGCAGGGCTGCCAGGACTGCAGCAGGCGCAACATGCTCTGGAACCTGTCGACAGCGCCTGTAAGTCAGGCTGCCAGTGACTCAAGCAACAGCAGTGCACCTGGATGCTGAGGTGAGCTGCTGCTGCCTCTCTGGCTTGCCAGCAGCGGCAGCCAGCATGCTCCTGATCTGATCTGTCATGCTGCAGGACTGGTGCTCCACCTTGTAGCTGTCCCGCAGCCTTGCCAGCTGGCACCAAATACATGGCTAGCAGCAGCAACAGCCAGCATGCTGCCGGGGTGCCATGCTGCATGACAGGCGCCCCACCTTGTAGCTGTCCCACTGCCTCTCCAGCTGGCGCAGCTGCACCTCTGTGGCCCCCTGCCACATCCCGCTCTTGCGGCCTGCAGGGCAGAGCATCGGGTCCATCTCCCAGGCACCTTGCGGCGTGCATGCGGGCTCATGCACAAGGCACCACTCACCTCTGCCGCGTGACCAGGGCCGCCACAGCCCATGGCATCATGGCTGGGGTGGGCACGGCACCTGGCATCTCAGGCAGCAGGCAGGCCAGTGAGACTGCTGCACACGGCAGGAGCCTCTGCCGGGCAGCCTGCATGCACCACCCTGTCAAGCAGGCCACCCTGGGCATGCAGATGCCTGCTGCCTGGCTGCCCCCAGCCCTCAGCAGTCGCAGCGTGTCAGGCCCACTGCCGTCTAAGGCTGTCGTTTGCTGCGGCACTCACCCCGCTGAAAGGCCTCCTGGGCAGAGGGGGACCCCTCCAGGCCGCCCGACCCCTGCTGCATCAGCGTCAGCAGAGAGGGGCTCAGGTCTGAGCTCCCGGCCTGCGCAAGCTGCACCGCCCTGTCCTGCAGGCAGAGCCATGGCGCTCAGTCCCTGCCTGGGCCACCACACGCCCAGGGCCCCTGGAAGAGGCATTGCCTCGGTGAGCCACGCCGAGCCTGCGGTGGTTGGCGGCTCCATGCCTGCGCCAGCTCTGCTGCCCGCTCCAGCAGCTGTGCCATGCCATTGGATGACTTGTGCAAGTGCCACTGGCTGGGACTCTGAACATCTGCAATGGGTTTCCAGTCCTCACTCACGGTAATCTACCCACCATTCCCCTGGCAGCAGCCCAGGCTGCTGGGCTGTTCGGGCAGGCGGCTATGCAGCACTGTCTTGTTCTATATGATGTGATCTGCATTGATGTTTTGCTCCCCTCTGGCAGCAGGATGCAGCACTGGACAAACAAGATCTTACCGCTGCAGGCTGCACCCTGCGTGTCAGTGGACAGCGTTCGCCTGGGCCTCTCCAGCACGTGTGCCTTTGCCTCCCCCCCTCAGTCTGGGTAGGGTCCAGCTGTGCCCTTAATACAACAACGCATGCGGCTCACCAGCCCCAGCTCCTCTGGCGTGGGCTCCCTCTGGGAGGCCTGACGCTGCAGCAGGCTGCCCCGCAGGCTGTGGGTGGTGGCGACAGCAGAGGGGCGCAGCCCGCCCAGGGACCCTGCAGAAGGTTAGACACAGGGTTAGGCAGCTGGATCCTCTCAAGAAAAGGAAACTATCTGAGACGGCCGCCAGCAGGCTAGTACGCAGGCTGTGGGCAGTAGTGGCAGCAGAGGGGTGTTGTGCGCTCAGGGACCCTGCAGGGGAAAGGGTGGAGCGTCAAGCGGCTGGGGGCCCCCTGGCCAGGCACACATCCCAGACAGCTTGCCGCAGCAGGCTGGTCCTCCGGGGGTGGCGATGACGGTAGCACCAGGTACAGCGTGATTGCCTGAAGAAGAGGCACAGTCCCTCGAGTCCCTGCTGCATGTCAGCAGTGCGGTCCTGGCACTGATGTCAGTGATGCAGGCTTGGCCGTGCACACCCCCAGCAGCATGAGACTGGTTGAGCAGATGCTGTGAAGCTTGATACAGATACTCGGCGTGGTTTCTTCCTGTGTCCTGGACACATCTGGTGATGTCAGAACCCAACATCTGCCGTCTGGCACATCCCTGCTGGCCTGCAGCCTCCCTGCTGCCCTGACGAAAGGAAACAAGCACCCCTGATGCCCAGCTGTCATGCACTACTGTGTGGCCCTGTGTAGCACGCCCAGCAGCTCCCTGCTTGCCTGAGCCCCCCCTGAACAGGGGGTTGCTGATGCCACCCTCGTCCTGAAACCGTTGGAAGGCTCTGTCTGCCTCCCCAGCCGCCGCAGCTGCAGCGTCACTGCCCGTGCTGCCACCGCTGCAGGCCCCAGGGGCTCCCCACTCTCGGCCTGCAAGTATAGAAGACAGCTTTGGCCTGCAGCAGCACGATCACCGATGCTGCCACGGCTCTATGCCCAGGTTGTTCACACTTACCAATTCTCAGTCTCATCAAGTTCTGTGGAGGGAAACAGGAAGCTCAACATCCATGCAGCCATTGCGTGACATTGCTGGGTTTCAAGAGCTCTCTCAGCTGTGCACCAGCACACACAGTGCATGGAAGGCTGGCCAACAGCTGTGTCCCTTGCACAGAAAAAATGAATGGAACTGCTAGTGTGCATCGCTCTTGCAGGCTGCCCCGTTTCTTTGGGGTGGCCATTCACCAGCTGCAGGCCACCCAGGGCCACTGTGCTGCAAGAGCAATCTGGTGATACCTGACTGGCACATGCTTGAATGCTACAAGCTGTGGGCCTGCAGCAGCAGGCATGCAGCGACCATGAGAGTACTGCACAGCTTCTTCGTGCCACTCGCCTGCTGTCTCAGGTTCGCAGGCTTCAGCCCCCAG
Source organism: Asterochloris erici (assembly GCA_019693375.1). NCBI lineage: Eukaryota > Viridiplantae > Chlorophyta > Trebouxiophyceae > Trebouxiales > Trebouxiaceae > Asterochloris > Asterochloris erici. The sequence continues at coordinate 134,658 of JAAMXJ010000227.1, forward strand.
CATGGGCTCGTCCTCCTCTGCTCGAGGCAGGGAGGCCCCTGCTGCAACACCCTTCGCCACTGTGACAGCTGGGCTGACAGCTGCCTCGTCCTGCTCGACTCCGCACTCCATGACTGCATCTGGGCCTGCCACAGGCTCCTCTGTCTGAACATCTGCAGCTGCTGCTGCCCCTGGCGGACTGTCAGGCCCCACCTGCTGTGCTGCAGCCCTCACAGCTTCTGGGCTGCAGCTGGAGCCCGTGGCAGGCTGACAGCCAGGATCCATGATGTGAGAAGGAGCCGCCTCTGGCTGGACGCTGGTGCCGATCTTCTCAGGAACCCCCAGAGCAGCCTGACATGGGCTGGCGCGGATGCCTGGTGCAGGCGAGGCACCCCCCTCATCACCTGAGGACTGTTCGCCTTGTTCGATGCCATCCCCAGCAGCTGCTGCTGACTGATGGCTGTGGCCACCTGTCTGCGACAGATACTCCAGGATGCCTCTCATGATGTCCTTGCTCTTGGCATTGGCTTTTACACCACATTTCTTGGCCAGTGCCTGCAGGTCCTTGCGGGGAAGCTCCTCAAGGACATTGCTCTGCTGACTGCTGCCAAGCTCTTGCAGCTCCGCAAGGCTCGCCATGGGCAGTTGACCAGATAATTAAAGTAGACTAATGCAAGTTTTTCAGCATTGAGCAGGGGGTGGGCAATTCAATCAATTCTGTTGTAGGGTTCTCACGGTCAGTCCTCTTCACGCACATCGCCAATTTTGCCTCCAGTCAGCTTTGAATATGCAATCTTGCAGATCATTGCGAACCAATAGACATGCAGTATCAGCAGCAGGACCAGCAGGGCGTTGAAGGTCGGGTACAGGAAGGGTTTGTAGCCTAGAACACGCTCGACCTCAAAGCTGCAGCATGGTGCAAGGCAAGGCTCACATCGACAGGCCCTGTTGCACTGGCCAGGCCGATAGCATGATTCCCATGGCACAAAGCCCTTGAGCAGCATTGATCATGGAGCAGGCAGATCACAAGCTTTTGACAGCTGCCACCACTGCTGCAGATCTGGAGGTGGCTTCCAACACACACTTTGCTGTCACGGTAGTCCCAAACTCACGATGTGCTCCAGATGACCCAGCCAGGAAAGTAGACAAGCCGCAACAGGGCCCAGGACAGCATGAACACCCCGAACAGGGTGTCTGCGGCTGTGTCCTTGTGGCAGTAGTTGAACATCTTTGCGCATTCCAGCAGGATGTCGCTGACATCATGCAGCACCATGATGACGGACCCCACTCGCAGAAACCTGCAGCCACCAGGTTCATCATTTAGACGCTTTGCGGATTTGAGCTCCCCAGGGAGGGCCCACACTTGGAGCTTCCCTGCCTACAGGATGGAGACCACTGCATGAAGAGTGTCCTTCACAAACACTAAAATGATTGCGAGCACTGCATGCGCTTCAGCAAGCTGCGCCACTGCGCAGTGGCTGTCTGCCCCCTGCCCTGCAAAAAGCAGGCAGCGCCGCTGTCGATGCGCACTGGGTCAGCAAGTCAGCACCCCGCACACCACTGCATGGTGCACGACCTCTACGGGCGCAGCTTCTTGCCTCACCCAAGATAAAAGGAGAGTCCAATCAGCCCAACAGTGGCAGTGTGGTGGGCCAGCATGGCATAAAAGTCCTTTCGCCGTGTCTCCCACACCAGCAGCATCAACGCGCTGGAAGTGTAGGTCGCAAACACTGCCTTGTAGAGGAGCACTAGCTTGGGCCTGCAGTCCAGAGTGTGCAGCCTTGGAAACAACAGCTGCCGGACTACGACAGGCACTGGACTACAGCTGCCCTGGCAGGCAAATTGCAAAAGTGAGGCGTCCAGCAGGCTGCTTTGCAAGATGGCGCCAGGGCCTCGAGGAACAATGGGCAGCAAGCAGAACAAGGCTCTTGCTGCACCTGTGGCGCAGCTTTAATGGTCTGAGTTCTCAGCTTGGTAACTCACTTGAAGTCCTGGTTGGGCCAGCCTCTCCAGTAGTAGCTGGTGTCTGTGAGCCAGGGCTCATCATGGATGGCATATATGCCAATGGAGAAGGTGGTGGTGTAAACACAGAACTGCGGGATTTACAAGACAGGTGAGAACTGCTGCATCCCTGACATTGAGGATTTTGAGACAGCAAGGAGCACAGCCGACAGCAGAGAGCTAGGCTGATCAGTGGATGTTGTGTGCGGCTGCGCCAGAGCATCAGACCAGGCCCCATCAAGACAGCATGTGCACCTTCCACATTGACTCATTGAACTTGGAGAGGAGCTTTCTTGTCTTGTCGGGCTGCTTCTTCAGCTGGCGCTGGCTGGGGGTGAGAAGGCATTGCCGGGAAATAGGCTGCAGAACAAGAGTGGGAACCCTACCAAGTTGACGCTTGCCTTTATATTTGCTGCTTGGAGCACTGGTGCCCCCGCACCTTATACACAATGAAATGAAGGAACACCCTGACAACTGGCAGCACAAAAACGGCAATGCCTGCGCTTCACCAATACAGATGTTAGCGATCTGTGCACTGTGAGCTGTGACTTGCTTGGAGTGATCAAGCTCACCTAGCACTATGAGGTAGTCCTGCTGGAGGTGTGCTTGCCTTGCTGCCTGCCATCTTTGAGCTAGAGGACCATTTTGCTGGTAGAAGGCATGGCCACGAGTCCAGGCCATCTGAAGTGTCTCCTTCCAGACGTCCATGGCCCTGATCGAGCCAGGACCAGTCAAAGAAATGTTTGACCGCCCTTCACCTGTTCACTTCCGTCTCATTGTGCATCATGGGAAGAAAGGGAGGGGGCAAAAAGGCCTTTCTCAAGGGTGTGCACAAGCCAGAGGAGGCTGAGCAGCCAGAGCCAACATCTGCACAAATTGAGAGCAAAAGGGCTGCTGTATCACAGGATCAGGCAGCGGCAGCATGTCGGCCATCAGGAAGCAATGCAGTGCCCCCAACGGCAGCGCCATCAGCACCTTCTGCTGAGGCAGGGCTCAGCCCATCGGATGCTGAGGCAGGGAGTGATCAGGAGCGAGGGGAGGAGACCAGGGGCCACCTTGTCCAGCGGCACAAGAAGGTCAGAAGCAGCCAGCCCCAAGCTGTCTTCAGCCCACCAGTGCTGTGTGCTTCTCAATTGGCACCAGTCGTCTGCCGTCTGCGGGTTAGTCTAGAGCTGCCAAGAACCTGTGCAGCTGGACAACTGCCTGTCTGGCCTGCAGGAGCTGAAAGCCCACAAGGAGGCAATCAAGAAGCTGGGCAAAAAACGCAAGGTGCGCAGTCAATCTTTCAGGGGTTGGATGTGCGCGGCGGGCTAGCCTCTGCCTCTCTTCTGAGCTCCGTCATGCATCCAGAGCTCAGAGCTGCAGGTGTGGCCACATGACAGCCACCGCCGGGCCTGTGCCCTTGCATGAGGGTGCAGCATGGCATGGTACAGGACTCTGGCTTGGGCCGTGCCTTTGTGCATTCCATGGCTTCTGTGACGCTGACTTCCAAAGTTTGTGGCCACTGCCAGTTCTGTGTCCTCCCGTCCATGTCCTGTGCGCAGAGCCCATCTGCGTGGCCATGTGAGCCATGTGCCTGCAGGACGAGGTGGCGGCCCTGGACCAACAGATAGAGGAGAGGCATGCTGCAGAGCTGGCAGCTCTGGAGCAGCGGGACAGCAGCAGCAAGCAGGAGGCTGAAGACCAAGATGCCCCCGTGAAGCCTGTCATCCAGGGGCTGTACGAGGTCAGGTTGGCGCCTCAGGAGGCATCACAGGTGACTCAGCAGCCATCCCTGGCAACAGTGTCAGAGCGCGGCCATCTTGCTCCAAGCACCACCCAGGTGTCCAAGGCCAAGGCACACCTGTCCCCTTGAGCTCCAAGGATGCCAGGGGCTCTGCTGGTGCTGCGAGCCGTCAGGTGCCTCACACATGCTGCTGCAGGGTGAAGAGCCAGTCAAGGCTCACATCCGTATGTAGCAGCACAGATTCTGCTGTGCCTGCTTGCCTGCAATGGAGTGCACTGCTGACGGCACACCACAGCTGCAGATAAAGAGGTTGATGCAAGAGGACACCATATGTCACTGCCAACCTCAGTGCCCACACCTGCTGCAGGAGAAGAGACCTAACAAGGCTCAGAAGTAGGCACAGAACTAATCAATGAACGCATTCGTACCTGATGGGGCTTGTTTGCTGCAGACAAAGAAGCCTACCAAGGCTCAGAAGCGCAAACAGCAGCAGGCGCAGCGCGAGGCTGAGCGTGAGGCTCGCATCGCAGCTGAGCAGGCAGAGGCGGGGCCCAGCCAGCGGGAGCAGGAAGCTGAGCAGCTGCAGGCCATGCTAGAGCCATTGGGGCTGGTCATACGAGAGATTCAAGTGAGCCCACCAGTGGACGATGGGCAGGGGCCCAGTCTGGCCTGAGGACGCATTGAACTTGTCAGGCCTGGTCGTACATGACGTCCAGGTGAACCTGTCAGTGGAGGATGGGTCAAGGTCCCATGGAGCCTGGCAGGAGCCGTGCATCTCTGCTCCCCATGTCAGCCATCAGTTGCAAGCCAGCACACACAGTTTCACAATTGTGTGAGGCATTATTGTATTGTGCAGGGAGGAGTGGTCTGCGCACGACTGATTGGGTGTTTCCCTGGCTGTACTCTCCACATTGCTGCGTGCATGTTGAATGCATTGGCATGTGCATTCCTGAGACTGCTCAGTATGATGCCTTTGATGCAACGCAGTGCAGCTGCAGCAGTGATGACTAAGCGGCATGTCCTGGAAGCCATGCCAGCGGCGCCCTGCTTGGCACTGCCTGCAGGCAGATGGCCACTGTATGTACAAGGCAGTGGAGGATCAGCTGCGCCTGAATGCAGATGAAGGCGACAGATCACAGCAGCCTGACTTCAAGAAGCTGCGCCACATGACTGCGCAGCACATGCGCGAGCACAAGGCGGAGTTCCTGCCATTCCTGAGCCAGGTAGGGCCCCAACTAGGTTGCTCAGAAAGTGGACGCTGAATCAAGCATGGCTACAACAATCTGCATGAGGGCAGCCCATCACCTGGTCAGCAGCACTCCTGCTGGCCATGCCGGGCGCTGAGCAGACACTGTTTCCAGTCTGCCTGCTTCCATAGAGCCCTCTCTCCATGATACATGTCAGGGCTGCACATGGTGTGAACGATAGAGCTCCACGCATTTTCCCTGCAGGACTTTGGGGAGTCTGAGGACACTGATGCTGCTTTTGAGCATTACTGCTCAGAGGTAGCAGATACTGCTGCCTGGGGCGGGCAGACAGAGCTGAACGCTCTGTGCCAGTCACTGAAGCAGCACATCAAAGTATTTGCAGTGGGCCTCCCCCCTATCGACATGGGCAGCAATTTCATAGGTAAGGATTCATTTGCGTCAGCATTGCATTGCATTGCTCAGGGGCTTTATGCTGTCTGCCTGGGTTTCCTGCCGAGCTGGACTTGCTCAAATTGCAGATGATGACAAACCAAGCCTACTGGTGTGCTATCTCAGACATGCTCTTGCACTGGGAGAACACTTTAATAGCCTGGCTGCTGAAGACAGTGATGAGGAGGATGAACAAGAAGAGTCTTGACACTGATGATCTTCAATGCATGCTTTCTGATCAATGATACCTTGCATCAGCTGCTTACTCAGTAGCTGCACTCGCACATGCGACAAATTATCTCAGAACATCACAGCAGATTGTCAGATCACTATGGGAACATGGCCTGCTGCAGCAGACCAGTCTCCTCTGGGATGCCCATCATGACGTTCAGGTTCTGCAGGGCCTGTCCTGCTGCACCCTTCACCAGATTGTCCAGCACTGCATGGCATGCGCGAATGTGTGACAGGTGGCAGCATGCTGCTACAGGTCTACTTTGCAGCACAGCTCGATGTGGCTGTATGCACCTCTGCATGGCAAAGCAATAGGTGACCGTACACGCCGAAAGCTCTGGGGCAGCAAATCCTAGCACCAGAAGGCAACACAATGGATGATACCAGTGCATGCGCCAGCCGGCTCACCAGAGATGATGATTGCCCTGCCAGGGAGGCGGTCAGCAAATACACCAATGTGATTGTAGTTGGAGCCGCGCACATATCTTGTGTGAGGCACCTGCCCGGCCTTCAGAATATGCACAAAGGGCTCATCTGCATACTTGTCCTGCAGGCCAGCAGGCAGTTTGCCATTCAATCAAGCACTTGCCTCAGATCTGGCAATGACGCTGTACAGTGCCTTCTGACCAAGCCCGCAGGAGAGTCCATTCAGAAGTTGGGCTTACGGCTCAGCAAGGACCCTCCTGCAAACACGACAAGGCAGAGAGGACCAGCTGGCCACAGCAATCAACAGTCTAAGGCTCAGCAAGGTGGCTGCTCATCTCCTACACCTGCAAGCAGGTAAAGGGCTGCTGCTCTCCGACAGCTGCAGGTAGGTAGGGATTGAGCTGGCTGCAGCTGTCAGCATCTCTGATGCCGCCACCCCACACGTCATGTGCAGCACTTGAGCGACCCACCTGCAGCTTTTGGCGCAGCTGGTCGACAGTTGCGCCCTGGGCCAGCTTGACGTAGCAGGTGGACTGCATGCCGCGGGTCATGGGCATGAGGTGGGGAGTGAAGCTGATGGTCACGTCTGACCCCGCAGCCTCTGACAAACCCTGCAGGCAGAGTGTTGGTATGCAGCTGTCATCACACTGCACAGCTGGTCCAGCTTAGGCTTCGAAAAGCAGAGACAGGCTCATCCCTTTGCATGATTACAATCAAGCTTCAACCTCTACTGCAGCTGCAGGCTTGCAGCCAGGTACTAGCAGGCAGCAAGGTGGCAGACACCTGGCTAGCAAAAGGCGTTGCTCAAGCTCCAGCAGCTGGCCAGGATTGACAACAACAGGGCTGTGGGGAGCAGACAAGGTGCCCTGATGCAGCAGGACACAAAGCCCTGACTGAGATGTGAGCTGTGAGGTGACATTTGGTAGAAACCTGACCTGCTCAATCTCTGGCATGTGCCTGTGCTTGGTGATGCCGTATGAGTTTATGCCCTCCGCAATTTCTGTGTACAGGAGGTTCACTTTGGCGCTCCTGCCGGCACCGCTGACCCCTGACTTGGCGTCAATGATGATGTCATCCTTCTCAATCAATTTGCTCTGCAAGAGGCAGAGCAGACTGCAGCTCAGCTTAAAGTGTGCAGGAGCCCTGGTGGCGTGCATCTGGCAAACTCTGCAGCCGAAGAGCAATAAGTCAAGCCTGGGTAGACAATGCAGCAGCCAGGGAGCATTGCCGCTTTGGTTCAGATTGCTCTTCAGGCATAGGACGGTCAACACCCGGTGCACTGCAGCCTGCACACTGAGGACGCAGAATCAGGCTGGCTAATGCCTGCGCTGTGGCCACTCTGCCGACGACGCAACACAATCCTGCTGCCTGAGTGGCACAGCAGACGCACTCAGCAGGAAGGGATGCCCAGAGCTGCCCAGGAAAGGCACAGAGAGCAGCAGCCAGCGCTGACCTGCAGGAGCGGGTAAAGGGGCAGCTGCACAGAGGTGGGGTAGCACCCAGGGTTGGCCACCAATCGAGCCCCTTTGACCTGGTCCCGGTAAATCTCAGTCAGCCCATACACTGCCTCCTTCTGCAGCTCCTTGGCCTTGTGCTCCCCGCCGTACCTGCCAGAACAGGAAGCAAGAGACCTGAGACATGTGAACCTGTGGCTGGCATGATAAAGCCCAACACAGGGGCAGGCAGCAATGGTGCAACCTGCCACGCCTGCCAGCACATACAGCACCTTGCTGGATGGGCAAGCACAGGGTGAGGAACCCAAGAGGTGAATGTGAGTACATACCTGTGCAGGCAGTGGCACGCTGGACAGGCAGAATGCCTCAGTGGGTATATCTGCGCGCCTGGCCTCAGCAGCATTTGGTAGTGTTATGCCACAGCTGAGGCTGCCTAATAAAGGATCATTGCTGCCGTGGGTACACAGAGTCCTGCGCTGCTGTGGGCTGACATATTCCTGAACAGCCTGCTTGTTGCCTAGGACAACTCAAAGCGCCTGAGGTGCCTTGCAAGGCAGTACATGACCCTTCTCACCAGGTGTGACCGCCCTTAGGCGCCGGCTATACAAGGAGCAGCTGCAGTGCACCTCGCACCGCTGCCCCTGCGCTCGCCACTCTGCATGCTCATTGCCATCCCGCAACTCAACATCGGCTGGCGGCCACACACCAGGAGCGTCCAAGCAGCAGACTGTCCATCTTCATGCAGGCATCAGCCAGTACCGGCCGCTGCCCAGCCACTCAGCATCCCCACTCATCGCTCAGCATACAAAACCGTCCAGCAGCCTGAAGCCAGCTGACAGCCCTTACCCCCCAGGTCCCCAGCAGCAAGCCTCGCAGACATGCCTGTCAGGGCCTCAGTTTGACAGTCCTTGCCCACTCACCTCCGCTCCCTCAAGCGTGATCCTCAAGTCAACATGCGTGAGCAGCTGCGCCAGCAACAGTTGCGCTGCCACCATCCTGCTTGCAGCACCAGCAGCCTCCTCATTCCCATTCGACCGCAGCCGCCACCACACCGCAGCCTGGGGCACCCACCGCTGCCCAGGCTGGCCGCCTGACAGCAAACTCACCACTCGGCATACTGGTTGACGTCCCGCAGCCTGAAGTCGGCAGACAGGTCCACCACCTTGATGTGGCCAGGCAGCTGGGCCAGCGTCTCCTGCGTGGTCGCGTGAGGCAGGCAGCAGAAGGCCGCGTCCACGTTGTCCCAGTCCACGTCAGCAATCTTCACCAGGGTGGGCACGTCGGTGGCCGTCACCAGGTGTGGGTACACCTCGGCAAAGGACTGCAGGCAGTGGAGGACAGCTTGCACCAGGCTCCAAAGTGTGCATCAGCAGAGACCGGTATGGGCAGACCTCAGCACGGGACTGCAGGCAAGCGAGAGAGCAGGACATGTCAGGCTGCCACGTGTACACCAGCACAGTCTTGGGACTGCAAGGAGCGCAGCCTGGGCACACCAGATGCTTGGCCAGTCACTGGCACCACATGCTGTGGCGGCGCTGGCAAGTCTGCAGCAGGTCTGTTAGCATGCAGCAATGTACGTCTGCCTTTACAGGCTTCTCGCAGGCAGAAGGGGTCCAAGGTGCACAATTTTCAGCAAGTCAGTGATTCCAGGCGACGGCGATGTGCGCAGGGAAAGTGCGCATGCAAAATCGGGGGATGCCTGGTTGCCCAGACTGGCATTGGCCTGGCCAGGAGCCCACAGCCTGCTGGCACACCTTGCCAGCCTGGGACTCCCCTGTCAATGCTGTGGCTTTGAAGGACGGGTGCAGCGCTAGCAGCCTGACCACCTCCTCCCCTGTGTACCCACTGGCGCCCAGCACAGCGATGCGCTGGGTTTTCTTGGTGGACCCATTTGAGCCTGCAATGCTGGGTTTGCTTGGTGCCTGCAGAGGAAATGGGACTCACTCATATATCACAAGTAACATATGGCTACATAGGGCACAGAGGGCTTGGGCACAAAGACTGATTGGGGCAACAAGTTTTCAATCAAAGGGGACCGAAATTTGATGCCGTTCATTCCATGCCCGGTCAAGCCACTGCTGGCTGTGTGACAAAGTGCACATACTTACAGGGGCTGTGGACACCGCTTGGCACCTGAGAGTCTTGGCATCCAGACGCACAAAGTGCTGGGCCTTGCAGGGCAGTGGCTTCACTGGGCCGACTCTGTGATTCATTGCACGAATGGTTCTGAGAGGAAAATGATGCAGAGAACGAAAGATTGATCTACATTAAATTTAGAGTCCGTGGCCTGCGTGTTGTTTATGTATTGCACCATATGCAGAGTCACTGTGCTGGTAACGAGTCCCATACAAATCAGATCGTCTTTGCTAAGGTTGACTAGTGTGAGAAGCAGCTGGTGGGACCAGGGGTAATACAGAGGGCAGACAAACATGTCTGTTTCTCATCTGGGCCCATGCTGCACATAGCATTGCTGCAGCAATGGCCCCATGACACACAGCACAAGATGTGAGCAGAACCCTGCTGGTGCTGCCTGCGCTGGACCCTGTTTGTCAAGTGCTCTGGGTTTCTTTGTGGGTCTGCCCCTGTCATCCACCCATTAGGAATATTGCTGTACCCTCCAGTCTTTTCATAATCACATTCACAGGGGCACGTGGCCTTCTTGGTTTGAAGAGGTGATGGCTGAACCATTTGCTGTCAAGCACTTCAGCAATTTACACTCATCACAGCAAACCAGAGCTAAGGGTTTCCACAATCAGGCAAGGATTGCAAAACAGCACTGATGACAGCCTTTTACACAGGGCAATAGCAGACACAAATACACCACAAGCCATCAAAACATAGCCAAGTAATCACAAAGCAGTCCAGTTGCCAAAACAAACACTTGTTCAAATCTGTCAGCTCATCGAGAGGTTCACTGCTGCTGAAAGCCTGCAACACTTGACTTTGCGTTCTGGATCAAAATGCCCTGCATCCTCTCCAAGACGCCGCGTGAGACAAGAACGCGCTCATCCCCAGTCCTCTCAGGCTGCTCTGAAAAGTTTGAGGCCTCCTCAAATGAGATGTGCAGGCTGTCGCTGCTCTCATCGTACTCTCCCTTCAAGGCAAAGGGCGCCAAGCAGCCCTCCTTGAAGCAGGAGGTGCCAGGCTCAAAGTGGCATGTCAGAGCCAGTGAGGCATCCTGGACCTCAAGGGCTGCGATGGCGCCATCTGCGTGGTAGCACATCAGCAACTTCTGTGCTCAAGCGACACACAGGTGGCGGGGCATGCCATGCAACTGCTGTGGCATACCTTTGGTGAGGCCGACTGCCAAGTTTGGCAACAGCTCTTGCTGGGCAGTGAATGGGAACTTGGTGGGGTCAGACAGATGAATGGTCAACTTGTCGTTCCTTGTGACGCAGATGCTGGCAGGCTCCCTGCATGGGTCACTGGCCGGGTGAGGCAGACACTGGGCACAGCATGCGGGTGTCGGCTTCCAATGGTGGCAATTACAGAGTGGCTACTGCAATGAGCCCACCATTTCATCTGCCCTCCTGCACTTCTTGGTGGCTGCAGAGCCTTGACAGGGGACCAGGGTCAAGTCTGAAGTCTTCACTTTGCAGTTACATCACTGTCGCTGCTCCTCTCAGCACTAAATTCACAACAGCTCAGGGCTGGTTGTTGACTCCTTCCTCTTTTCTGGAGAATCGCTGCTTATCCTTTTTTGCTTTTGTTCAGGTGCAGGGGTTCACCAATACAGGGGTTCACCAATACAGGGGTTCACCAAGAGCTTGGCATTAGTGTAAGTGCAGAACCGGTGCACCTTGGTGCTGGACCGTTGTGCCCATAACGAAAATCTGGGGCAGCTGCTGGCACGTGCACAAAACCAGGCAGTTTGCGTTGCCTCGTGCAGACCAGGCAGTTTGCGCCAGTTCCTCAGCTTGTTAACGAGGCCCCCGAGGACTCCGTGGTCCAAACCGCAAAAGCAGGTGAAGAATCCCCTGCCCTGTTGGGTGTCCAACATGGCTGGGATGTATATCTACCAGGTGAGTGTCGCCACAACATAACACGCAGGTCTGGCGCTTTTGTGCTGCAATGTTATGTTATGCAGGTAGCCGCCTTCGAGTGGCCGCCTCCGACCATGCTTGCATATGAACTGCAGGCTCTGCCAGATGGCATTCCTGTCACAGGCTCCCACCCAGATGAGTCTATCATGCATGTTGTTGAGGTGGATGAGGACAGCTTGCAGAAGGGAGGTCCGCCAGGCATGATTGCCATCAGGGTCAAGAACAGGTGAGCACCTCAAGTTGCTCCCCTCTGCAGCACAGCAGGCTGCTTTGTGACAAACCGTTAAAAAAAGCCTTGCGCAACCCGCCTGGAGCGTGATCACAACTGCTCTCTCCTGCAATCGGCTCCCAGGCCAGCTTGTCTGCCGTGCTGTTAACGCTGCAAGATGGCCAGCCAGATCTGACCCCCCATGCTTTGCATGCAGGGATGGTGTCAGCAGCGATGGAAGCACTGACAAGCCTGGCTTGGAGACAGGGCCTGTGGATGACGACACCACAGGCTCCGAGGTGTACTGGGCAGACAAGCCTCACTGGCACTGGACGACTTACAAGGAGGACTTGGCGGTGAGCCAGGGGCTGTCTTGAGGCGTAGGTGGATATTTCCAGGCAGACACACATGGGCACACGCTCCAGGCGCGTTGCTCCAAAAGGGCACCATTGCATCATGGCTGACGTGACTCTGTGGTGACACTGCCTCTGGGCATAGGGGCACAGCCTGTTCACAAGGGTGTCGGACACTGCAGGGTCAGGTGCTAGAGAGGGTTTGTGGCCAATCTAGGCTCACTCTGCCTTCTAGACTCATTGCTCGACTTTGCTTTGCAGGAGCAAGGCAGGGAGTTCAAGACCGTGTGGCGCATGTTTCTGAATGACCCTCTGAGCCCTGTGAGAGCCTATGTTCACCAGTTCGCCATGACTGGGGTTGGGCTCTTCCTGGAAGGTAGGGGCCAGCATCTCGTCCGGGGCCCTGCCAAGCTGCTTTCGGCTGCCTCCACCTGGCTTTGCCCTGCTGGTCTCAGCTGCTGCAGTGAGATGATATTCCATGCCTGGAATCTGGCAAATCTTTCAACGTGCAGGTTACGTCATCTTTTCCATCAGCAACAACTCCACCCTTTTCAAGCAGTCCTACAAGAAATGCTGGAGCACGTTCACCACCTGCAACCAGGTCAGGCTGCTCACAGGGCTACAGGCTGCTATGTTTGGAGCGGTCAAGCTTGAAGCTTGAGAAATGAATCTGTGGCTCACATGCTGCGCCTGCTGGCGTCTGCCTGCATTGTCACCCTTTAGCCCTGTCCTGAACACATGGGCAGCTCCTCACACAGCTTCCAACACCCATCCTCCTGTGCCTGCAGACCTGGACCCAGGCCACCACCTACCTGCAGCTGGTGGGCATCCTCATAGGACAGCTTTTCTTTGGCTTCCTGGGAGACGCTGTGGGCCGGCGCAATGCCATGCTGCTGGACATGTTCATTATCCTGGCCGGCCTCATCCTCCTCACGGCCTCCAACGGCACCACCACCAACGTGAGGGGCGCGCAGTTTGGGTGCACAGATGGCTGTTGGGGGGTCTTGCATCTGTGTAAGGGTGCAGCTCTGCTTGTTTGCTGCCTACTGAGCCTGGGCAAACAACGTGCTGCAACAGTCGCAGGTGGTTAGATATCTTCTGCATGGGCTTGGCACACTGTGTCATGGTCTCAGACTGCAGTGCAGCTGCAGCCAGCCCCCTTGCCTGCTGCTGGCTGCCCGTGTTGTACTGTGATCCCTTGCAGACACTGAAAGCCCCTGTGATTGCTGCAGGGCTGGGTCATCTGCTTTGCCTTTGCACAGTTCATCTTCGGCTGCGGCATCGGCGGCGAATGTGAGCTCCAGCTGTGTGTTTGAAATGCCCTCTTCTGGCAATCCCACATGTTTACATCCCCTGCTCATGAACTTGGCTTCTCCCTGAGAGCGTTGCCTCATCACTTGCCAATGCTGCCAGGCTGGCTCAGCCTTTCAGGCAGTGCGTGCAGCAGCAAATAGCTGCCTATGTGCCCTGCCTGCAGACCCCATGACCTCCACTCGTGCAACCGAGGAGAGTGAGGAGAACAGACTGTATTCCCAGAGGCACCGTGGACGCAAGGTCATGCTGTCGTACACCATGCAGGTGAGCTCAGGCTGCTGACCAGCTCTGGACCTGCAGACTGTTCAAGGCAGTCCCTTACCCTGATGGCATGTGTTCTGGGTTGAGCTGTGCCCATGTGCCCATCATTGCAACTACATTGCCCAGCCAGCTCAGCTGCCAGCCAGATCCAGCAGCCCAGCCATGCAAGACTTCGCGGGTGCCCCATCTGCACACCTGCCTGCTGAAGGAATTTGCCCCTGGACATGCAGGGTTGGGGCCAGTTCGTCAACCTGAGTGTGCTCATCGTGCTGCTGCTCATCTTCAACAGCAGCGGCAAGCCCCCCTACAGCCACGCTGCTGCCGGAGCCACATGGAGGGTGCGTTCTTTACAGGGCGCCTCATCCTTGCTTGCACTGTTTGCTTAGTGCTGGACTGGGAGCTGTGCCTTGCAGCAGCACTTCATGCCCTGCGCTTGGGCTGGAGGGCGTCAGCCTTCCACGCACCTGCTCTGCTTGCTGTGTCTGTGAGGTGATTCGTATGGAGGATTCAAACTTTGCAGCAGCACCTCCAAGCAACGCTGCCTGTGCTGCAAGCATCACACGAAGCACGCAGACTGGCAGTGGGCAGCACACGTACCATGTGCGGCCTGGTCTGGAGGACTCTCCAAAGCGGTTGCTCCAGTGTTGTGCAATGTATATGCACCACTGGCATCTTGCTGCGTGAGCGCCATGCCAGCTGTCCTCACAGAGAGGTGCTGGCCACTGCAGTGTTTTGCAACTCAAGGCATTTTGCCCTGATGCAGGTGGCTTTTGGCGTCCTCATTCCGCTTGTTCTGTATGTCATCTACTACCGTATCTGGGTGCTGAAGGAGCTCAGCCTCCTCAAAAAGGTGAGGTGGCATGTGGTGTGCTGATCGGCGCCCTCACACAGGTTCTGTTACTGCTGCGAGTTCTTTGGCCCCACACCTGCCTTGCACACACTTACTTTTGTGGGAGCTGGCTCTGAAGGTGCTGTCCCAATGGCTGTGTGCTAAATGTCAGCAGCTTGCTATGTCAACATTGGCAACTCCCAACGCAGCATTGCTGACAGCACTTGAGCTGCGGCCTGCAGGTCAAGAAGAGGGACGGTGTGACCGGCTATGACTGGAAGGGCTTCAGGCTGCTCATGACCCACTTCTGGCACAGGCTGTTTGGGTCTGCCGGCGTCTGGTTCTGCAATGACTGGGTGAGCCTGCAGGCGCCGAGCGCCTACAGTGTCCAAGTGGCACTGCCTGCAGCTCCCGGCAGTTCGTCAGTTCTCTACTTACATTGTGTGTCTTGTGTTGTTTACCATTGCATACACCTTGCATCTGCAGTACTTCTATGGCAATGGCGTCTTCCGCTCAACGTTTGTCGGCATTCTGATCGGCCCCAAGGCCTCCGTGCTCCAGAACTGGTTCTACTCTTGGATCAACAGCGGTGTCCAGGTGAGAGGCTTGGAGTCTTGCCAGGCCCGGGTCTGGTCTCTGCTCAGTGCTTGCTGGCTGGTGGTGCAATGTATGCGGGGTGCAGCAGACTGTGCTTGCCACACGCTGCAGCTATCATTCTGGCATTCTGCGACGGCTTGCACAGGAAGCATTTGCGTTGCCTGCAGCTGGTGGGCTACTATGGCGCTGCGCTGTCTGTGGACTACCGCTGGCTGGGCCGCAAGAAGCTGACAACCTTCTCCTTCCTCTGGGTGAGCCTTTGCCTAGCTGTTTTGCTGAGAAGCTGTGCAAAGGCAGGACGCCATGGTCTTGGACAGTCTGTACAGCATCATGATCATTCAAAAGACCTTTTGCTTTTGCTGTGCATGATCTATATCACATACGCATGGACAGGTGCCACAGCCTTTGCTCTTGCTGACACATCTGTGTTGCCAAACAGGTTGCAGCCCTGTTTGCTACTGTGGCTGGCGCTTACCCCAAGCTGATTCTGAAGCACAACATCCACATCTTTCAGGTGATATGTTGTGCTGCACAAAAAAGCCTGCAATCTGCCAGGTTTCAGCCTTCTCTCAATCGCTGTGGTTACCCTCAGAGCCCATGAGCTCAGTCAGCTCAGCTTACTCCCTTCACATGCAGTTTCTGTACTACATGTCCAGCTTCTGGGCACTGTATGGTAGCCACACCACCAGCTTCCTTCTCTCGGCAGAGGTGAGAATTTGGGCTGAGCACCACTGCTTGGGCGTGATCCTTCCTGCTTAACCAGCACGCAGTACAGCTCTGAAAGAGATGCTCAATATTGCATGGCGAGAGCTGAGCACGGGGACCGTTTGTGCTGCAGATGTACCCAGCACAAGTCCGTGGCACCGCCCACGGCATCTCTGCAGCAACAGGCAAAGTGGGAAGCATTGGCATTGTGGTGAGTGCTCCCTCCCAGCAGTCAAGGCCTGTGTCCCACGACTGTTTTGATCCTCAGTCACTGGCATGCCAAGCCTCCTGAAGCTGAGGGCGTGCAGGGTGGGGACGCCAGGTGCATGGTTGCAGTCTTGATCTGAAGCCGGCCTCTGATCCTCTCTTGATTGCAGGGTGGCTGCCTTTGGTTGCCGCCCTGCTGAGGCAGCTCTCAGCTTGCTGTTGACTGGCTGCAGGTGCTGCTGAACTACATCGACAACCGCCTGAAGTTTTGGGTCACCTGGCCATTTGCCTTGGCTGGGGCTGTCATTTGCTGGATTTTCGTAGCTGACCTCACTGGAATGGACCTCAACGAGCAGGCAAGTGCAACTGTCTGCTGTACAACATTTGCCAGCACATATTTGGACTTGGCGCTGATCTTCAACTCGTGCCAGCATCTTGTGCACTGCAGCCTTCTCTTGTTTGGTTGACTTGGTGGCTGCTGCAAGAGTTGTGAAAGTGACGGCGGCACTGTGCAGGAGAGGCGCTGGGAGTACATAAGGAATGGCAGGGAACAGGACTACCATGGCCCAGCAGTGCACCCTCACCACCTGAGTCTGTTCGAGCGCCGCATTCTGAAGCTGCACAGGTGAGAGGCACGAGCTGCACATGTTGTCCCATGTCATTTCAAAAGGTGTATTATCTCATACATCTACCAGGCTGCTCATCTGCATGGAGAAGAGCACATCTACAGCTTGCAGCACCACCAGATGTGCACTCTGTCTTGGCTGTCCTTGAAAATGCATGCTCTGGGATTACTACAGTTTTCACGCATTTGTATCTGCATGTTGCTAGCCATGGTCTTCCAGACCTGTGCCATGAAGGTATCCTTGTCTGCTGCAGGAACTATGATCCTGTTGCTGATGCCAAGCAAAAGCGGCAGGCTGCACTCAACAAGTGGACGGTGCGCCATGAGGCCCAGAAGGCAACTGATGGCTTGCTCACTGCCGACAAGCCTTTTGAGAAGTCTGCTGGTGACAAGGTTGACAGCAAGTCCTCTAGCCAGAGCCCTGTCCAGGAGGTTTGAAAGTCAGCCCCGTTTGAAATGTTGTCCAGTCCACCCACCTTTAGCCTCCCTAATCAGCTAATTGGCTGTCTGGGCATCGGTGCGGCAGCTGCTTGCTGCTGGCCGTCATCTCCTCTTGGTTGCACATACTGCCCAGCATGCAGATGCTGCCCCTGCAATATTGTCTAGGGGGCAGTTGATCCCACAGGACTGAAATAGCGTGGCCAGCAAGTTGACAGCTGCACTGAAGTATTTATTTTGCATGTGAAGAGCTGTAAAGCATTCAAGTACTAACACACCTGTTTGGAAGATGGTTGTGAAAGGAAAGGAAGGGAGGATCTGCTCCCGTCGCAGTGGTGTGGCCAAATCATGCCTGAAATCATGATAGCCAAAAAAACAAATGCCATAAATGCCTGGGGCATGAAGAGCCATGCTGTGCTCGATGGAGGCACAGACAGCCCTGACACTGATGTCGTGGCTGAGCTGGCAGAGGAGGACGTACTGGAGGTGCCCTCAGGATGGGCGCCTCGCACTGGTACCCATCTCACAAGGAATCTGGTGGTCGGCCATGCCCTCGGGAAAGGTGTCCAGGTGGGCAACAGATCAGCTATTTTGGCCTTCTCACATCTGCACCTGCAATGGCGCTGGTGGCCTAGGTGCCTGGCCTGACTTGGGCATGCAGATACTGCTCTGATGTGTACTTGTGCAAACAAGAAGGGGCCATTCTGCCCCCAGATATGTGCCTACTGTTTTGCTGCAGGGGGCCGTATATGACCTGGTGACCCCTTGTGGGATCTCTACAGGCTTCGTCCTCAAAATCCTCAACACCAGAATCTTTGCGATGTGCACCGGCGTCATGCAGAACTTTGAGCGGGTGAGTGGAGATGAGGCTGCTTTGCAGCAGAGTGACCCTTCTTCACAGCTGCCACATTCATCAACCTGCAGCAGCCTGCCTGTGCCTGATGCAAGGGGCCCACATTTCATCCACGGCGTACAGCGGCCTGCTTATCAAAGCCTGCCAGCCAGCGCCTCAGCTGTATGAGTCTGCCAAGCAACAGGATTGCTGCTGGCCGGTGTGGATTGCAGGGCAGGCCTCATGCAGTCCAGGCAGCAGGTCATGCGTCTGGCCTGACCTTTGCACACCAGTTTGTCTACCCTGGCTTCCATATCCTCGAGACCTGCACGCTCGTGCAGGAGTATGTGATTGGCAAGCGCTTGACAGCAGCCATGCAGGAGCCAGACGGCAGTGTTCAAGTGAGGGGGCCATGGGAACGCGCTTGTCGCTTTGTCCACCGTAGTTTAGATGTGATGGCATCCACCTGCTCCACCTCCAGAAAAGGGCATGGTCTCACCGCCCTGAGACCATGGCAGCCCTGGCTGTGACTGGAGCAGGCTGTGAGATGCAAGCCACATTCCGCCGTCATCATTAGATCTGCTGCAGTGTATGATGCCTCTGTGCCTGCCTGAAGGCACACCTCGTGCCCTGCAGGGCTTCATGGGCACCCATGCAGCCGTGGTACGCGCCCGCACCGGCATGCTGAAAGGTCAGTCGAGCTCCCTGTCACACCCAGCCCTGTGCTGACCACAGCAACTGCTCCGGCCGGGTCGGCTGCCGTTGAGAGCTGAGCAGCTGTCTGTGCACCCTGGGTCTGCGTCACTCACACCCGGCTCATCTGACCCCATGGGCATCAGAAGACCCAGTCTGCAGTGGGGCCGCTGTGCTGAGAATGCACTGAACTACTCTATGACAGTGCAGCCCTCGCTGTGCTGGGCTTCCTTGAGATCTACGCATGCTCACCGCTCCTGGTGCTCCCTGCAGGGCAGATACTGGAAAAGCTGAATGGCATCACGTCTGACCAGCGCATGGCAGACAGGCACTTTGGGGACATCAGCTACGTCCAGGACATGGCCTGGCAGGTGCTGACAGCGCTTGACCAGGCGCAGCGGACCCTGGGTGGGTCAAAGGCTGGCAGGCTGCTCTTCCACAGCTGCCGCAGTGTCTGGCCACAGGATGCACACTGACTGTCTGGCGCGCATGCTTGAGGCAGCATGCCGCATGACAATGAGGCTTCCTGTGCCAGCGCCATGCACTGCCATGCCAGCTGCCCAGGTCAACAGGCGTCAGGGCAGACTGCTGCTAACCCAGGTTGCCTGTACGGGCTGTGCTCTGCTAGCATAGCAGCGCGCAGCTGACCCCCCCTTATGCAAGACTCGTTGCAGCACAGGATCAACTGCACAGCAAAGGGGTTGCAGGTGGACTCACTGACCTCTGCTGCCTGGTGCAGGCTTCAGGCACTGGGACCTCCGAACGTCAAATATCATGGAGCACACTGTGATCGAGGGACGGCCTCCGCCCCGCGCTGGCAAGGATGATGAGGGCTCTGCAAGGCCTAGGTGGGCTGCCACTTGGTGTTGTTGGTGGCAACCCTTGTCACGTCATGCATCACGCTACCTGAGTGCTGGCAAGGCACGCGCATCCCAGGTGGACTGCCTTGATGATGATCTGTGCGTGGCAGTCTGTGTGTGTTCGTGCAACGTGCTGGCCTTCCACGCATCTCATTGCTGCCACGCAACAAGCAGAGGCTGTCGAGCTGCAAGCAGAGGCCCATTGCTGACAGGCAGGGGTGCCTGCCTGAGCTTACTCATTCAGCAGCCAGCACATCTGGTGCGCCACACTGGGAGAGGCCCATGCTGACTGTGCAGGGGTGCCTGCCTGAAGGTACTCCTTCAGCGGGTTTGCGTACCGCCCAGAGCCCCAGGCAGACACCAGCAGCAGCCAAGAGCCTCCCCGAGCTGACAGCCCCACCCGCACCGACCTGGAGCAGGGGCGGCAGCAGGCTGCTCATACACCTACCCGCCTCAGCCTGCAGCCTGGCAAAGAGCAGGCGCAGCCCTCTGGCCGACCCCTTCCCAGCCACGCTGAAACATCGGCGAGCAGTGGCCAGGGCAGACCTGACAGCCACACCTCACAGGCTGAGGCTGAGAGCGCCCCTGCTGCCAAAGCTAGGCTGTTCCCTGAGCTGCCCAAGGGCAGGCTGGCGCAGGCCCCTCAGAGCCCTTTTGAGCACCCCTCTGCCCAGACTGGGGCCCCAGGGCCTCACATGGGGTCGCAGCAACCCAGCACTGCTCCTGCTGCTGTGCTGCACCTGCCAGCCACCCCCAGCGGCCTCCTGCGGCAGGGCAGGCACCTCCGCAGGCGGGTTTTCAAAATCATCGACTGTAAGCCTTCACCCACCAAGCATTGTCTCATAGAATAAAGCTTTCAAAAATGGTCATCTTGCTAGTCTGTAGTGCAAGTCTCCTGCAGCCTCCCGCATGCAGTGCAGCAGCCTGTAGCAGTCAGGGCGTGGGGTCCTCCAATGCCAGCCTGACTGCAAGCAATGCGCCTGTGGCATGTGCCCCCTGCTTGGCTCCCCCAGCCCACACTGACAGCTTGACATCTTTTGTGTTGGCTTGCAGACGGCCACGCGGCCATCGGGCATGCAGGCCTCTCGTCCATCGTCCGCATGCAGGGCGCCAGCCCAAGGTCAGCATGTTGCGGCCATGCTGCTGCACATGACCGCCAGCACTGCCCAGGGGTTGGCTGCACAACTTGCAGTGCTGCTGCTCTGCATTAGGCTGGCTGTTGCTGTTGTGCAGCTGTGCTGTCCCTGGCTGTGGCGCAGCTTGCCTGCCACATGCGGAGCCTGTGACCTGCATGCTGCACCAGACAGCTGCCTCTATGCAGCCCACAGTTCAGCCACTTCTCTTCGTTGAGCTTGCTGCAAGCAGTCCCTGCATGCGAGCATGTTCAGTTGGCATATACATCACTCAAAGCTAGACAGGGCTGCTGGCACACCGTGCAGCTTTGCCGTATGCCCTGGCTAGGCCGCCAGTGCCCAGGTTCGTACCCCAAAGAACCTGCAGACGCAAGGTTGTCAGAGCACTCTCAAAGCTGCACCAACAGTGCATGGCAATTTGCAGCATTTCAAGACTTGCCTAGTCACCAGCAAAAAGACTTCATCTGGCCCTTCTGCCTCAATAGCTGTCAGCATTGGGGCTCCACCCTGCTTTGTGCAGCACGGGCTGTGCCCCAGTCTTGCATGGCCCCCCAAAGCAAGCATCTGACATGGCTCAAGAGCAGCTGTTTCTGCTTGACATGCTCAGTCCTTCTGCCGCAGGTCACCCTCGCAGGCTTTGCTGGCAGGGCTGGAGATGCCCCGCCCTCCCTTCTGGGAGATCCTGTACCGCAAGTGGTGAGCCCCATGCATGCTGCTGCCCGCTTGTTGTGCTGCACCGCCAGAGCGCTGCGAGTATCATGCTGCTATTGTCAGGTCTGCTGCTGCTGCTGCATGACCTTGAATACTGCACGGCAGGTGGTGAGCCTCCAAGCGTGCCGCTACATGCATGTTGCCACTGATGCCTCAAGGACCCTGCATCCCTGTGCACAGCATGTTCCGGGCAGCAGCTGCCGCTGGGCAAGCGGGAGGCTGCTGCGCCCTGCTGACCTGCACACCCAGGACAGGCTGTGGCTGTGGCTGTGATCTGGCTTATAGGGCGCTGAACCAGTTCTGGGATTTTGTACATGTGCTGTGTGCCCTGTCAGAAAAAGCCGACACGAGTGCTGCTGCAGCATTACCTTGCCACAGCTCTTCATGCCAAGCGCCTGACATCTGCTTGCTCTGAAGAGATTGGAGTCCAGGACCTCCACAGCGAGGGTGCCTGCCAAGTAGGCAGCGTGTGCGGACTGGTCCAGGCCTGCAGCAGGCTGCACTGCTGTCTGAGCGAGTGGGTGCATGCAGGTGGCACCGCTGCTCAGACGTCTTCTTTCTCTGCATGTCCCTGGCCCTCCTGCTGGATGGCAGGGTGTGGCCCCTCGAGGACGCGCACAAAGTGGAGCAGCTTCTAGGGCTCATATACCATGTCACAGGTGGGTCAAGGGACAGTGCCAATTCCCATGGCGTGACCTACTGAGCAGTCGTGGCCCTCAAATGCAGATGAGGATGCAAGGCTGTGTGCAGCTATGCACCAGAGGTTGCCTTCTTCCCTGCAGGGTTGCTGTGATGACCTCACATGCAACCTGCTACATCAGGATGATGCTGAGCGGATCCCTTGCAGACTCGTTGCTTGATCACCAGCCTTCTGGCGACTCTGTCAGGCACATGCTGCAGGTAGGCACTGCAGACAAAGCGTCCGCTTGTTTGCAGGTGTGCGGGTGAAAGCCTGGGCTGCGCATCCCGACAACATTGAGCAGGAGAGGCGCAGAGGAGGCTGTTACGAGCGGCGTGACGGCTGCTGCCACTGGATTAGGAAGTACGCATGCATAGCCTGGGCTGCAGTCACATCCACCCCGCCTGTTATGCTGTCATGAGACCTCTGAGAATCTTGGGTCATGCAGGACTTGGATTGTTTTCAAGGCTTGGGGGGCAAAATACCCTAACAAAGGCCTCCAAGCTGCAGGAGCCCTTCAGGTCTGGACTGCTGCCTTAGCTGCTCTGCATGCACACCTGGCTGTGTCAGCACTCAAACTGTGTTGCTGCTGCAGTGGCCCTTCTTTGACCAGCCAGCGGCTGCGATGTAACACATGCTCTGTCTGTAAGCTGCAAGGGGCATCAGTGACTTTGTGTTCACTCTGAGACATGCTTGACCATCAACCGCATTCTCAGGCAGTTTTGTTATTTGATGATGAATTGGAATCACTGCTGATAATGTCACATTAGCGGCTTTAGTTTTGAGAGCGGGGCCAGCTCTAGCCTAGCAAGGAGGGAGTTTACGTCCTGCTCTTTATTGACAAAACCCCTGCACTCTGCGGCGCCACAATTGCAGGGCAGCTTGTCGTCACCAGAAAATCTGTAGTCGTACGTGAGCTCCTCCCCCTCAGCAATGTCCTGCTTAGCACAGATCACGACATGTGGGCGCTGCTGCGAGGTGGGCTCGTCCCAGACCATCACGTGCTTGCTGTAGCAGTTTGAGCCGCAGCTGTGGTTCAAGAGGTGCGCCAGATTGCCCTGTCGGGTGGCGTCCACCACGCAGAGCTCGTCCAGGCTGAACACGTAAGTGCCAGCTCCAACCATGCCGTTGTACAGGGTCCTCTCGCGCAGGTCTGCGATGCTGTGGCGCACGACGGCACCCGCATACTCAATCATGAGGTCCTCTGCAGCACAGCGGTAGTGATCGGGTGAGCACAGCAGCAGGCGGCATCCTGTTGCACACTGCAGCGGCAAGACACCCTACATCCCTCAGGGTGTCCAAGCGCACCAGCAAGTCTGCAATGAACAATTTCTCCATGCCTAGTCGTGCACCAAGTCCTCTCTCATGTGCAAGCAGCGGCAATGCTGGGGCACATCATGAAGCCCTCAGTGAGGCATGCAGACCTCTGCAGCACAGCAAAATTCTCTCAGCAACGGGGCTGCATCAGGGCTGCTGCCGGATGGCAGATGGCTGAGGCTGATGCACAGCAGGACAGTGATGTGCATCAGCGCAAGCTGCTTTGTACTTTGTGGCTGTGCTGATGGCAACACAGTGGGCTCCTGACTGGCAGCTACCTTTGCAGTGAGGCCTCTTGGCAAAGGCTCCCCACCCATGGATGGCGCTCTTGCCGGATGTCAGCCTCTCACGGACAGTCTGCTGCATCTGCAGTCAGCAAAGGGGCACACCTGAGGCTGGCCTGGAAGCTGGCAGGCAGGCAGCTGCAGTGGCACCCGGCTCATCGCTTTCGATGCAAGCTGCCCTGACGGTAGCTGTGACAAGGTGACCAGGTTGGTGTGGAAGGAGGCACATGCCCACCAGCTGTGGCTGCTTCCACAGCAAGCTGGCTGCGTGGGTCCAGCTATTTGACAGCAGGCTGCCAGCGCTTTGTCAGCTGACGCACTCACGAGTATCGCCGGGGTGCAGGGGCACCTGTCAGCCCTGGCGGCACAGCCCTCCCACATACATATGCCCCGCAGCCATCACAGCGCCTCGGAGCTGTGTCAATGCAATCGGGAGCTGACCTGCAGGAAGCGCTCTGTCTGGGTGAGCACTTGGTGCATGGGGCCACCCTGGGCCCTGGCAGCAGCGCTGCGCAGCAGCTCTGGGGCGCTCCCATGGCACCACGACTGCGGCTGGCACCTGCCCCCACCCCGTCCCAGCGCCGCAACAATGTAGGGCGTGGCCTGCAACAGCAGTCGCGGACTGAAGCACGGATGGACGAGGCCCGCTGCCACCAACACAAGAGACGAACACCTGAGTGCATGCCTTCTCTGGGGATCAAACCAGGACCCCAAAGAGCCCTCCACGCCCTGCATGGAACCTCCACAGGCATGTAGAGACCTCCTGGTGCAATCAAAGGGAGCTGCCGCCTGGGTCTGTGGTCCACCTGGACAGCTTTCATGCCGTGTTCCGCACTCCAAACATGATGGAGGCTGTTGATCAGCACCTGCACAAATTGCCGCTTGGCCAGCGCTGCAGCGATGGCATCTGGCTCCCGCTGGCCCCTCCTGAGGGCGTGATTATACGGGGCTTCCCTTGCACAGCCCTTGTGGGCAGCTGCTGGGCCTGGCTGGTGAGAGAGCGCGCCAGGCCCCACAAAGAAACTGACTTTACCCGCCCTGGCAGCGGCACAGGTGTCGCTCGCTGCCTGAGGGCAAGCGCTCGCTGCTGCAGCTGCCTGGTGCGCGTTGCTGCCCGTGCTGCCTGCGGCTGCGGCGGCAGTGTGCCACACCTGCTGCCGCCCGGCGGCCGCCCCTGCAGGCGTGTGTCTGGGGCAGAAGCACATCATTCTGCACAGCAGCAGGGCACAGCTTGTCCAGTGGGGACAAGGAGAGGGCGGCATGTGAGCGTGCACCCTGCAGGGCTGCAATTGCTCCCCTTCTGCATGCAGAATGCTGCTGGCCGCCTGTAGGAACGCCAATGCTCACTGAGTTATGCATCATTGGAGCATGCATGCGGATGCGTCAGCTTGTGAGCATGCAGTCTGCAGCTCTATCGATGGTCTCATTGTCCATGCTGCTGCGCGTGTGGCTGAGCTGGCAGTGCTAATCCAGCGGGGACAATGCAACAGCTGCAGCTCCAGCCTCCACTGAAGCAGCCCCCTCTACACAGGCATGGGTCAAGCCTCCTGGCTCAAACAACAAACAGAACACACCTGTAGCCGTGTCCAATGTATGTGCCTTCCTCAAATGGCTTCCCCCGGCGCTTGCGCTGCAGCCGTTTCTCCGGCCGCGCGGCTGCCTGGGCCCTCAGGCCAGCAGCTGTATCCTGGGCGGCTGCCTCTGTGTTCATCAACTCCGAGAGCACAGCACTGCTCATCCTGCCTGGAGCGCCTGTCCTGCCCTCAAATGCAGAGCTCCGCCGGATGTGCCTGCCTGATTGTGCCCGGCCTGCCCCTGAGGCCGCCCCTGTGGAGCTGCCTGCACCCGACGCGCCCGCCGCCTGCAGCTGCTGGCCTGCTGCAGAGGCAGCTGCTGGGAAACCGCTCCTCTCACCAGCAACCGCAGCCGCTGCTGCCGCAGTCAGGTTGCCCTTGCCAGGCCTGCTGCTGCGCCTTGCATGCCCAGACATTCCCAGGGCTGCCTGCGCGGCCGCTGCCTGTGGCTCCTGGTTGCCGGGGTGGACATTCTCATTGGCGCTGCTGCAGTCTGGCTCCTGCCCTGGCTCCTGGTGCACGTGCCTGCCAGCTGCCTCCTGGGAGGCCTGCAACCCCTGCGGAGGTCCATGCTGGGGCTGCTCAGCACCAGCAGCCGGCCGTGCTGCTGTCGCAGCTGGCATGTCTGTGTGTGCTGCCCCCTTCCCTGCTGCAGATCTGCCCTGCCGGGCTCTCCTGCGCACAGCAGGCCCCCTCCCAGCAGCAGCAGCCTGCTGCCCCTCCCAGTCCGAGTCAGGCTCTGAGGTCTCATAGTCAGAGCCAGGCTCGTGCAGCGTGGTGGCTAGCCCAGCTCTCTGGGCACAGGTCCGGTGGAAGGACTGGAAGCATTTGCTGCTTCCCGCACATTGGATGCAGGCGCCATGCTGCTGGTGGCACAGGCAGCACTTGAGCTGGAATTTGGCCTGCAAAGGTGGGTGAAGGGGCCCCTGTCAGGGCAACAGGCTGGTGCTGGACAGAGCCTGACATCTGTTCTGCTGTGTCACAAAGGCAGACTGCTCAGGATGTTCGGCAGCTTGACACACACGCAGCAGTTGCCGTCAACATCCCAGCCTCTGGCGGCGTGACATGCTGCAGCCTCAGCTGCAAAATCTTGAGCGCCTCAATGCAAGGGCACCTTGTTGATTTTGTCCAGGCCATACACCACTCCTTCCACAATGACGGTCTCCTCCAGCCATTGGGCGCAGATGATGTGGCACCAGCGCCCACAAGAGGTGGGGCGCATGGGTGGTCCCACCACGGGGCACAGCGCGCAGGCTGGGGGCTGGCGCAGACCTGGAAGCGCAGTGCCAGATGCAAGGTGTCAGGCTCAATCATCTGCAGCAAATCCAGAACAAGAACAGATCCAGGAACAGAGTCTCCGCCAGCGCCCCGATGAGGTGGGTGCATGACGGGGCCGCACACCGGGTACAGCATGCAGGCCAGAGGCTGGCACGCCCCTGCAGGTTTGCAATGCAATGTTAGCCCTGATAACAATGATCAAGGTCCACTGTGCACACCCGCACAGTGGGAGGCCATGCTGCCCAGGTGCCCACCTCATGAGAGCGCTGTTGCCATTGCTCACGGCTTGATGCTGAGCAGCAGTGGTGAGCAGCCATATGCTGACGCATTGCAGCTCTTGAAATGGGTCAAAAGCAAGGCGGCATGAGCCAATGGCAGCAGCAAGCCTCTGCTGAGTTGTGCCTGCAGTGTGCGGCTGATGTACCTGACTGACAACAGACACCTGCACCTCACGAAGTGCAGGTGCAGCATGCGTGCGGACAGGGCTGCAACCCCTCGGCTCATCAATGGCAGAGTGCCTCTTTCTGACATGGAGGCAGGCTGCTCACCCAGCACTGGGTGTCTTTCTGCTGGTGAACGTGTGCATGTCTGCAGTGATGCACACAGGGACAGCAACTCACCCAGCTTGCAGACCTCGCACAGCCAGGACTGCCCCCTGTGTGTGGGTCCAGCCCACAGCCCCAGGGACAGGCCCTCGACGCCATAGCATTCCAGGTGCACCAGACAACGGCAGCCATCACACTGCAGCCATCACAGCAGGACATTAGCCTGTTGTGGCAGCTGCCGAGCAGAATCAGGTCAGCAGCACGGCAGCTGGCACCATGTAGCTCGCAAAACAAACCCAGAGCAGCATGAGGGGAACTTGGCAGCACCTTACATGATAGCAGGCAAGCAACAAGGGCAAGGAGCATGCCATCTCAAGGCATTTGTCACACAGCTGGGCGCCTGCCTGCTGGCACATCTGAACAGAACCGATCAGCCAAAGCGTTCAAGCTGCAGGCAGACTACAACAGGTACAGCATTTGTGGGGGGGGGGACCAGGAAGTGGCATTCACTTGAACCCTGACTTACCTGCAGCAGAGGGTTGTCATCTGTGTAGTCCTCTGTCTGGCACACATGGCACACCCCAGCTGGCTGCAGCATCTCGATGGAGTTCACGCCCTCAGGCAGCCTCTGCATAGCTGCAATGGCTGCTGCACGGGTGCATTGCTCCTCTGCAGACTGCAGGCACAGCACAAAGCTCAGCTGAGGCTCCATCCATCCCCTGCGGGACTCCGACAGCATGCAGGTCATTGTTCAACACAAAAGCCGCTGTACATGCAGTCATTCACAGGTCTCCTCACACAGCCCAAGAACATTACTGCAGCCCCTCGCGGTCAGCTGCTGCTTCCTGTCAGCGAGTTCGACATGCCACAGACAGGCAGAGCTGTCTGGGACAGGGTGCAGGAGCCATTTGCCACATGCAGCAGGCTGGTGTGCTGGGGCTTCCAGTCAGCCAGCCACTACTGGCAAGCTCCCAAGCGGTGCAGACGAGGTGGCCCAGCGTGTCATGATGTTTGGAAAACTGCGCTCCAGAGTCAAGTCTCACCAGTGGGGGGATGCTGGGGGTCTCCCCCTCCCAGTCCGCATATGCCTCACATCTGGCTGCGCCTGGCAGCTTGTGCAGCAGCTTCCTGACCTGGGGATGGGCCAGGCCAAACTGCTTGGCGCCCGAGAAGCCCAGAGCTCGTGCGCTGTCCTTGCTGCTGCCAGCATACAGGCCTGCCCAGGCTTTGGAGGCGGTGTCTGCCTCCACTGGCTGGCCGCCCCTGGGAGTGACCCTGCAGCAGCAGGCCGACTGCTGGGCTCTGCATAGTACTGCAGTGACCAGCTCAACGGGCCCCACTTGTGCTGAGCCAGCCTCTGCAGCTGAGTGGACAAGGGGTGCATGTACAGGTGCACCTGTCAGTGCATTCTGATGCATGCTACTGGGTACTGCCCAGGCAATGCAGAAGGAGAGGCTTGCCTGAACAGGGGCCCCGTTCCATCGGGATTTGCCAGGATTTCGCAGAGGTGAGGCTCTGCCGCCCCCTTGGACACTGGGCTTGCTGCCACACGCTCAGCCTTAAACCCAACAGGCCATAAGTTCTTGGCCGTATGATAGCCAGGGTGCAAGTAGTCAATGCGGCCCAGCGATAGCACTGCACAGGTGCATGACAAGTGTGTCAGCCCACCGATCTGAATTCCAGCACCACCAGCTGGGCACAGGCAGCTCTGGCACCATGATGCAGGCACAAGGCCTGAGTTTAAAGTGAGAAGCACTGAGCCTGCAGAAGCTGACTGCCTCAGGCAGCGGGGGCGGGCGCGATGCCAGCCACACTCACATCTCACCAGTCAGGTTGCTGCCAAGCTTGAGGGGCAGCTTGACCTGTGTCGGAGGCTGCCCAAAGGGCTGTGCTGCAGAGCTGCCGCCTGCCTCAGTTCCTGGCTCGCTATTTGGCTCACTGCCCTCCCCATCATCATCTGCAAAGGGGTCGTCGGCGTGTTGGGGCATCATCTCCACGGGAAGCTTCCCTTCCTGAAGGACAAGACAAAGGGCTTCAGCACCCCTGGCCAAGGGGCTGTCCTGGTGCTTTGGTCACCAGGACACAGGGCGCTGAGGCCCCAACACAAGACACTCAGCCTGTCTGGGCACAGTTTCACACTTCTGCTGAAGACGCCTGTGAGTGGGATGCTGTGCTTAGGACCGCATCTTACATATAGAGCGCTGCTGAGGCCTTTTGAGAGCATCAGTGGAAGGCTCTTGCTGATCACAGACGGCGCAGCATGCCAGCAGATGGTCTCGGGAGCTGTGCAGCCAGGAGAGCAGCCTGGCTGGTACTGGTGGCTTGCCATGCTCCTGAGTGCACCATTCATGCAGAGCGATGCTGGAGGAAAGATCAGCTCAAGCCTGAAGTCTGCACCATTGCTGCCAGGTGCACCATGCTTTCACCTTGAAGTAGTCCAGAACCTCGCTCAGCCCCCTCCTGAACACTGCAACAGCCTTGCGGTTGTTCAGGTGGGCCCTGCTGGCCAGACCCTCCTTGAAGCCCTTCACGCTGGAGGCTGGCAGCCAGGCCAGCTCATAGGTGCCAAAGAAGGTCACAGGCAATGCCCCAGGCTTCTGGCCCGGCACTGCAGCAGGGAGGCAGCAAGCCGTGGTGCAGTGGGCCAGTCACGCTGCACCAAGGCTTTATGTGAGACAAGACATCACAGGCAGCCCCAGGCTTCATGCAAGCAGCGTTGAGGTGCAAAAGGAGGTCAAAGGCACCGCCAAATGCTTGGTGTCTGACTTCAGCACGGGAGTCACAGGGCCACACTGTGCCAGGCTGGGCGTTGTCCAGCATGGGCCTAGGACTTGTGCAGAAGTGCACCTGTGGCGGTGCTGAACCCCAGGCCATCCCCTGTCCAACCAGGTCGCAGGGTCATCAGGCCAACATGAACTACCGAGACTCACAGGGCAGATAGGGACCAGAGGTGAGAGTGGTCGTCTCATTTTGTGCAATCACCTTTGTTCAGTCCGCCCCTGGCTGCTGGTATCCGCACATCCTCCATCTGCTCCTCTGTCAAGATCACTGCAGGCCACATCGGCCACCCCTTGACCTCGGCCCACACCACCTGCCCGTGCAGGGCAGCCGCGGGCCTGGCTGCTGTGGCAGCACTGTTCCTGTTCCTGCCCTTTGGCTGCCCCTTTGAGATGCCACTGAATCCCGGAGCTGCGCTTTCTGCCAGGCCAGACCTGAGCTGGCCTGCTGGTGCAGCTGCCAGACTCGCGCTGGCAGGCTGCTGCTTGGATGCAGCCAGCCCCTGAGCATGCCTCTCAAGCTCCACAGCCCTTCCGGACAGTTTGGCAGCCTCAGCCTCCCTGTCTGCAAGACGAGGACACTTCAACCTTAGAGATGTCAAGAGCATGCACAGGCTGAGCAAGTTGCATTACTGCAAAGGCAGCCCTTCAAGTTGACGGCTCTTGACACCAAGCCCAAAGTCTTGTCCCTGCTGCGCCAGTGGGCTCAGCAGTGCCCCACTGATGTGCTGGGCAGCGCATCTCCTTCACTCTGCTGAGTCCCCGAATACCACAGATGGGTTCTGCTTTGCCGGGTCTCGGTATGGACGCAGTGTCCCCTTGACAAAGCAGTTTGCACCGACGTGCTTCACTCTGCTGCGTCCCACCTTGCTGCTCGTCCCTGTCCGTCAGCTCTGCAGCAGCTGCTGCCTTGGAGGCAGCGCCAGCCCGTAACTGGGCGGCCACTGCCAGCAGGTCCCTGCTGCTGGGGCCCACAAAGGACTCCCCCGCGTGCATCAGCAGGCGCAGGCGCTCAGCTGCAAGATACATTTCTGGGTCATCTGTGCCATCAGCATACTTCACCTGCAATTGCAGGATGACAGCTACCTTGACACTACCTGAGCATGCTATGCATCACAGCAGGAGTGACCAATGCCTGCACGTGAGAGCATCTGTGCTACTCACTAGCCCGAGCCCGAATCGAGGCAGCCAAACCTGTTCCCAGGCCCAGCTAATACAGTGAGTGCTGTCAGAAGCAGCTGTAGTGCACACTGCCCACAGGCCCTGAGCAGCAAAACGGCAGCACTTGGTCATTTCAAGAAGGAGGTGTCTATGCAGCAAAGTCTCAGTTCACCCTCACATGGTAGGTGCCTGTCAGGGGCGAATGGGAGTGCACGCTGCCCAGGTACCAGCCATCGTCCCCATCCCAGTACACCCTGATCTGCCTGTGCAGCAGGTCTGCCGGCCGCATGCGCTTGGCCACATCAAACCTGCACCACCACAGCCAATATCTGTGCGCTGTGAGGGCATCATCACTGCTCTGACCTGGCCTGTGGCTTATAGCTGCAGCGAATGTCAGGCCAATGTGCAGCAGGTCCGGGCTATATCCTGGCCATGATCACCCAAGTGGCAACGATACAGCTCCGCAAGTCTCCAGCAGGCAGACCATTGTAGGCTGGCATCAATTCAGGCTTGTAGGCCACGCCCTGGTGCACGCCATGGTGGTGTACTCCAAAAAGCCGTCATGCACTTCTCAGGGCTGCCTAGAGGCAGGCAAAAGTTTGGCGCTGCACAGGTCTCACGTCCTGAAAGCGAGCCGATGCTGGAGGTTCCCCTGAAAGTAGTCGTGGGCAGCGTCCAGCTCCAAACCATCGGCTGTGTTGAGTGCAGGGCGACTTGTCTGCGCCTGCTGGTTGCTGCCAGCAGCAGGAGGGGCAATGCCGACATGTGGCGGGGTGCCCTTGCCTGCAGCAGCCTCCTGCTGCTGCTCTTGCTGCTGGTGATCTTGTACAAAGGCCTCCTTCCAGTTGAGGTAGGGGCGATCTGAGAGGCGGCCAGACTTCCTGCTGTGGCCTGATGACTGAGATGCATTTGCCTCACCTCCAGCAATTGCAGGAGCAGCGCCTTGGCTGACTCGCTTGCGAGACAGTCCAGACTCAGGTGCAAATCGGCTGCTTGCTGCAGATGGCTTGCAACGTTTGTAGCCAGCATTCTCAGGCAAGGAAGACAGGGAGCGAGATCTCTTCATAAAGCTGCTGCAGCCAGCAGAGGCCTGAGCAGAAAGTCAATGTGCCATGACAAGGTGGCACTGTGGAAGTAAGAGCAACTTCCGCCAACTTCGGTGCTGTGGTGACACTGTGCCCTGCTCAGCTCTGCTGTTGCAGTTGACCTCTGCATTCATGTTCAACCGATTCAATGCCAGCAAATGGTGAGAGGCCCATGGATCAGGCATGCCATTCGATCCAGATTGGCATCTGCCACGGCTGACAGACGATGTCCTGTTGTGCTGCAGCAAGACCCAATGCAAGATGGGAGCCCAGCGCATCAAACTGATGCGCAACAAGAAGCAGCTGGAGGTATGCTGCATGTCATCCTCAGGAAGTGTCGTATCTGCATTGCGTGTGAGCCTGTGGGCACCTCTCTTGGTGATCCGCACCCTTCCCTGCACTAAAATTTGCATTGCCTTCTGCAGCTGAGGAATATACGCCGTGAGGTGGCAGAGCTCCTGCGGAACAACAAGCAGGGCAATGCGCGCATCAGGGTGGAGTCAGTGCTGCTCATCAACAAGATGCTGCATGCCTACGACATCATCGAGCTGTTCCTGGAGCTGCTGGCAGTGAGCTGAGGCCCACCTGCCAAGGGACAGTTCGGATGCAAAGCAGACTAGCCAGGAAGCACCTTCTTGAGTGCCGCCATCCTCCTGACCTGTACACCTGCATCGCCATCCAGCGCACCTTGCACTCGGTATGGCCTGCCAGGTGCCCTCAATCTCCAGCTGCCTGTCAGACCCAAGGACCTGGGTGAGTGCCATTGACATGCCCAACCTCTCCTCAGCAAGAGAAGGGCGGCCAGCACCATTGTTCCACGTGTTGTCTCCCTCTGCAAGATCCTGCCCCGCAATACATACACCCAGCCCCTGACGTGCAGGTGAAGCATGTGTGGTGGTGCAGAGCGGCTGGGCTGGTCTCCAATGCCTTTTGGGTCCCCTCAGCACTCAAAGCAAAACGTAACTGCAGGTGCGGGCGCCCCTGGTGGAGCAGACCTCCGAGAAGCCTTCAGACATGTGCGAGGCCATGAGCAGCCTGGTGTATGCGGCCCACCGTGTGCAAGACTTTGAGGAGCTGGCCAAGATCACTCGCCTCCTGGGAGCCAAGTATGGGCGCGAATTCATCATGGAGTCCACCTCTGACACGACCTGCGTGGCCCAGGGGGTCAATGCTGACCTGCGGAGGTGGGCCTGCAGACAAGTGCTTCCCCTGCAGCTTGGACATGACCTGCATGGCCCAGGGCATCAATGCTGACCTGTGGAGGAGGACCTCCAGACGGCTGATGCCCCTGCAGCTTGGACACCACCTGCATTGCCCAAAGGGTCACGCTGACCTGTCAGGTGCTGGTCCAGAGGTTCAATGTGGGTTGCCTTCACGCATGTGAATGCTGACTTGTGGAGGTAGGTGGTGTTCATGCAGGCAGCATTGCCAGCTGCTGGCCCTGGCATCGGAGTACATTGCCCTCAGGTAGAAGGTGTGCTATGAGGTGGGTCTGCCACCCCATCCCATGGGTGATGCGGGTATCAGGCAGCAATGGCTTGCTGCTAGTCAATGCTGACTTGCAGGGACCCAGCAACAAATGTTGAAGGAAGATCTCGTCACAGCTGTTGCTTTGCAGATTGCTGTCAGTGAGAAAGCCTACAAGCCTCTCCACCTGCTTCAGCCATGTGTCTGCTAGCCTGCAGGTGCCTGACTGTGGACACGCCATCAGCGCGGGAGAAGTTTGAGACGCTGAAGGACATTGCCGACGAGCACGATGTGGACTGGGACATTGAAAAGGCAGAGCAGGAGATGCTGCCAGCAGGTGGGCCTGCTTCAGAGACAGGCAGCAGGCAACGAGCATGATCTGCAACCTCACTTTGGGGCCTGCTACCTGGCTTCCTGTCCACTCACTCCTGACACGCAGTACTGCCGGATATCCTCCTCAGGAAACAGCGAGTTACCAGTAATCTATGCTGCTTGCGCGCCCTACATGGAGCTCTATGCAGCCAGTTGGCCTCTGCAGACTTGGCTGCGCCCACATGCATCTGCCTGCAGCCCTGCCCGGCAACGACACTTGCTACCTAAAGCTTTGTGGGCGGGCTGGCCTCTGCAGCCTCATCAACTTCTATGTGCATCCTGCCTGCAGAACCACCCCACGGGCCGCCACCCCCCTTCCCAGGAGGCCCTCCTGGCGGAGGTGGCCGGGGCATGCCTGTTCCCAGGGGACCTAACCCTTACCTGCCCCAGCCGCCTGCAGTGCCAGACAATGCGCCCTTCCTGACGGCGCCTCAAGGTAGGCTGCACTTTGCCCCAGCGGCAGTCGCCTCACAGCCTAGAAGCCCTGCTAGCAATGCTGCACTGTCGAGGGAACCGTTGATACAATCGTGCTGCCAGTGGTGCCCGGCAGCATGCTGGCTGGCCACATGCATGGGTGACCACAAGTACTGATCCAGGTGCCTTGCCAAAACGCGTTTGCCCTGCTGCAGCTGGCTTGCCTTTGCTACCTGTGAGACCCAAAAGCTTGCCAAGAGTCCACTCAGACGGGTGTCTGCAGCCTTCCAGCCCTCGTGGTCCTTTTGCAGAATGTCATATCGCCCAAGACAGCTGTGTTGTTTGCCTGCAGGACCACCTCCAGGAGTCACAGCAGGTGGCAGGGGACAGTGGCAGGCTGGGGCTGAGGTCACCGCCCAGGCACCAGTCCCAGGCCCCCAGCAGCCGCAGCCCAGCGGAGGAAAGTCGCCTCGAGGCGGTGCCCCGGCTCCTGCTCCCAGTGGCGATCTGGACTTCCACAAGAACCTCAGATCAGGTGCAGAGCCCTGTATTGAATCCCAGCAATCTACAGTCTTGGCATTGCATGGCTGTCTGTAATGCAATATAGGTCCAACTGATGCCCGACTCTGTGTCACGTCGCCAAAGCCATCTGCTGCAGTGCTCAAGCCGCAGTGAAGGGCTCTGTGTGTCATAGCTCCTCTTACCTTGTGTGTCCTGACAGCTTGGCACATTGGGCCACGCATCTGGGGCTCAGCTCCACACACGAGGGCACTGATGGAGGCGTCTGACATCTGCTTGCTTCTGGCTGCAGGCCCCCCTGACAGTGATCCCAATCTGCCAGGTAACAGGGCTTCACTGACGGGCACTGCAAAGACATCTCCTCGGAATCAGGTGAGCTCACTGCAACCTGTGCGCTATCACAGCATCACCGACCATGATCCTTAGGGCAGGGACTGCAGAGATCATTGCTGTTCTTCCAAAGTGGCCATTCTGGTAACCTGATCTTGCCGTTGCAGCGGCAGCAGACCTACGCTGATGCCTCAGCTGCGGCGGCGGCAGCCAGGAGCTACTCTGAGCAGGCAAGGGAGGCAGCTGAGGCTGCACAGCGATGGGCATCAGGCAAGTGCAGTGCAGGACAGCCAGCCGCAAGGCATTGGCCCATTTGCCAATGCTTCAGTGCTTCCTGCCGGGCACAAGTGCAGCGTGGGGAGGTCTTGGGCAGCTGAGCGTGACTGCAGGGCCGCAGGCCATCAGATTGCCTATGGCAGAGGCCTTAAAGCAGCTGCAGGAGGTCAGCTTCTGAGCTTGCTTGTGCAGGGCCTGAGGGGTCCCGTACAGTGGCAGCAGGCCAGGGCAGGGCAAACCAGGGCGCCGCCAACTCCAGGGAGCAGTCTCCAGCGCCAGGTGGGTGTGTACATGGCTTGTATCTGCATCAGGCTGCCTTGCCGTCAGGCATGTCTTTAGGGCCTGCAGCTGTTAGCCTGCCTGTCAGACAGCTTCTTCTGCTCGCATTCGGTGATGTCAGGTGCTCAAGCCTGAACAAGCTGGCCCCCCTCCCAATCAGGCTGTGTCACCTTCGCTGACCAGTTGAAGGCTGGATATGCTGGGCTGGCTGAGCAACTTTACCTTGCTGCAGCTGAGATGCAGGTCCCAGCATGCAACTTGAGCGAATATCTGAGTTAGATTGTGTCTGAGCTCAGCTGTCTCTGCTGCAGCTGACAGGCGGCCGCCAGCGCGCTCCATGAGCGAGGTGCAGAGGGAGTATGACGCTGCCCCAGGGCCACCCTCCAAGCCCCACGCCCAGCCAGGCCCCCCATCAGCCCCTGTGGCACCACCTGCAACTGGAGGTGAAACGAATAGGCCAATCGGGCAGCACCTTGGGTGATGCAAGTTGCAGCCACAACCTGCGGTCTGCAAAGCTAGGAGATGTGCTCTGTAGACAGATGATCAAGAAGCTGTGCTCGTGTACAGATGACCAGTCCAGCATTGCAGCCACAAAGGGAAATTCACAGCTTGAGCATGTCTGTATTTCTTGCAGGAAATGGCGAGCCACAACCCCTGCGGCCAGTGAACCCGGGGACAATTGGCGGCACTGGTGTGGCGGGTGCGAGGACCACAGATGAGTCAGGTTGGTTCAGCAAGTTTCGATCTCTACCCTGCAGATGCTTGCTGGCGCAGCTGTTGACAGTCTCTAATGCACTGCAGGCCTCCCTGTACCTCCCAGAGGTGCCCAGTCCCAGGACTCTCCCAAAGAGAGTGACGCGGTAGCTGACCTGACTGCCCGCCTTGAGGCCCTGAAGCGCCTCTGACTAATTTTGTTCCCTGCCAATAGCATCCCCACCATAGCAATGTACTTGCCCACGAGCAAGCCAGCTCACGAGCTTTGCAGTGGTACGTGAAGAGCAATGCCAGTGGCAGCCATGCAAGCTGTCAATGTTGCCGTTAAGAAATTAATGCCTGTATTTGAGAGCGCATCAAGGCCAGAGATGTGCTTCACCCCCGGGCCTGGCCTGGCCACCACCTTTTGCAGCCTCTCATCAAATCCAGAGTACTGAAGAGTTGCGCCAAACAGTGAGTCGATCAGGTTGCCTGCAACGCCAGCCGCCAGCGCTATGGTGAGATTTTGCCGTGCCTTTGGCAGCCTGAGCTCAGCCTCACTAGATAGTAAGGTAGAGCATCCATAGAACACGGCGCCAACAAACAGGCCGCCGCCAGCCCCAGCTGCTGTGCCCAGCAAGCTAACTCCTCCATTTGTGCCCTTGGGCACTTGCTTGAAGCTGGTCACCAGCCTGGGGTTGGCCCTGGACAGAATGCCCAGCTCGCTGGCCCAAGTGTCAGCACAGCAGCATGCCAGATATGCCTGCACACAGACGCCCATCAGCCTGCCGAGGAGAAGAGAGACCAGAAGGGGTGTGACGCAGGCACAAGGGAGCAGTCAGTGGGCTGCAGAATGGGCAGAAGCAGGTTCCTCTGGAGGCCCTTACCAGGAAACCTGTAAGCAGGGCAGGCTGTGGAATAATTTGTGGGATCAGCTTGCAGGCAGCTGCAGCTGCCGTAGCTGCAAAGACAGCGCTGCCAAGGCTATTGGCCAGGACCTGCATCACAAAAAAGCAATGCTGAGTTGTCGTGAGGCAGCGTGAGTGGCACACAAGCTGGGGCGTCAAGCGTGCCTGAGCAGGGGTTCTCTGGCCTCCCTCCCTGAAGTCCTCCTCCAGCTGCTGCTTGATGTGTGCCTTGAACTTAGTCAGCTTGGAGCTGCTGTAGTAAAATGCTATGAGGGTGAGGCCAAAGGCGGGCCCTGCCAGCATGTGGACGCATCCCACACAGAAGGCTGTTGCTGCACCTGCAGAATTTGCAGCAGCTGAAGATGGCTGATGCAGTTATGTAATGCTGTTGCAGGTTTCACCTGCGCCAGACAGGGACCCCTTTCCATAGCCAAGTGCAGCCATGATGGCTGGGCAAATGCACCATGCTGCCTGCATTGCCCCTGTGCTACCTGCAGGTGCCAGGGACCGCTTCCTGAGGCCGTGAACTGCCAGCCCAGCAGAGAGCAGGATTGAAAAGAGGGTGTACAGCATCTAGGCTTGCTTGCCACCGCTGCCGTTGATCTGTGTCTGTGTCAGATTGACAACTTCAGCTGTGGCTTCGTCTGGATCGTGGTGGAGCTGCCAAACTTTTTGAGTTGGCTTTAGCTTCCCCTTCTGCTGAGAGTTGCCAGCAGCAGACAAGCAAGAGCAGCACTCCCGAGAGATGCTGGGCACACTGCATGAGCTTTGGCAGGTCAGGAGCCTACCTAATGGACCTGGTCGTGCCCACAGGGATGCAAGGGCTGTGCAGTCTGCAGCAGTGCCCACCAGGTGAGTGTCCTAGATATACAAAGAGAGGTTGGCAAGCCGGGGGCAGAGGTTTTGCAATGTTTGTTTATGGTTGCCATGCCGGTGCCAGCTGCAGGAGCCAATCACTCAGCGCGCCAGTGACCCAGTCCTGTGAAGCAGCTTCCCTTCCACCATTTGCACAGCAGAGCACACATAAGGGCTGCATGACGGTCTCATCCGCCGGCTTTACAGAAGGAATGCGGGGATGTCAGCCAGCACCATCAGAGCTGCATGAGTGTATGAACTCACTGCGGGCCTTGTGGTGCAGGGATGGCAGCATCACAGCCAGCACCAGTGCCCGCACCTCCCTCATTCCTGAGACTCTGGAGGACATGCAGCAGGATGCAGAGTTCCAGCAGACCGCAGAGCGCCTGGCGCGGCTGGGCCAGCGTGCCATCACACGCGAGGAGCGGCTACAGAGGCAGCGCTCTCTCGACACGATGGGGGTGCCCGGCTTTGGCACCAAGCTCAAGGTGAGAAGCAACAGAGGCACAACACCAGCTGGAATGAGGCTGCTGCCGAGGTGAGGGCGCCCGGCTCGGGAAGTGATGAGCAGGTTTGCCAGGGGCTGTGGACGGGATGCCCATCTTTTGCGGCAAGCGCAGCAGCTAGCATGGTGCAGACGCGGGGCGCTGCCCAGCCGCCTGGCCACCCAGGCTCAATATGAGAAGCTCATACAGCAGAAGTGGCAAAACACAGCAAGATGCTCTGCTGAGAGTGTTTGGGAGTTCCTCCACCTGCGGGTTGCATGGCAATACCTCTCTCCACCTGTCTCTGGCAGCAGCTGCTTGCTTGGACCCACGGCAGACTGCAGGACACCTGCCGGCGCTGCTAAAATCACACACAGCACACTACAACTTTACAAACACAGCACTGAAAGAAGTTGAACCTGTTTCCTACTCCATCTCAGCACTAGCAGGACTGCTCTGGCTGTTGGCTGCGCGGCAAAGGCCATGCATCCTTTTGTTGCTGAGCATGCCAGTGTGTGACTGCAGGAGCATGGTGGCAAGGCTATGAGGAGGGACCCCGCAACAGTCTTTCAGCTGAACATTGGGCTCTACTGCAATCAGGCCTGCTCCCACTGCCATGTGGAAAGCTCCCCCAGAAGGAGCGAGATGATGGACAGAGCAACAGCTGAGCAGTGTGTACGCCTGATGGCTGCCAGCCTGGAGACCGTGAAGACGGTGGACATCACTGGGGGTGCCCCCGAGATGAACTCCCAGTTCAGGTGCGCCATCATGCAGCAGCACCTGACCACCTTGGCTGGGACCTGCACGTCACACTAGCCTGTTTGCTTTGTTGCATGACCCTCATGAGACGCCCTCGGGACAAAGGCAGGCTGGGATCTGCTCATCGTGACCGCCGCTGCACTCGTGTGCTTGGCTCATTCAGCTCTAAGGCGTCTGGCTGCTGCAGCAGATACCTGGAGCAGCAGGCATGGGCACATTGACTGCATGGCATCGCCTGGATGACCCCCTGGCATGCTGCTGAGCTCAAATCAGTCAGGTTGCTGCTGCATGTCTTCACCACACAGGCCACTTGAGGCCCAGGCTCCAGGCTGGGGTTGGGGGAACTATGTTGCTTGTCTGATGCTGCACATGTCTGTCACACCTGTCTGACACACATGT
Source organism: Asterochloris erici (assembly GCA_019693375.1). Taxonomy (NCBI): domain Eukaryota; kingdom Viridiplantae; phylum Chlorophyta; class Trebouxiophyceae; order Trebouxiales; family Trebouxiaceae; genus Asterochloris; species Asterochloris erici. The sequence continues at coordinate 174,377 of JAAMXJ010000227.1, forward strand.
CTGACACCATGGCCTCAAGCAGTGAGACAGGGCAGACTACTGAATAGGGCCCCCTGCCTGCTGCTGCAGGTACCTGGTGCAGGAGGCCCGCAGGCTGGGCTTGGAGGTCATTGACCGCTGCAATCTGACAGTCCTGCTGGAGCCTGGGCAGGAGGATCTGGGCAGCTTCCTTGCCCAGCACCAGGTGAGTGTGCTCGCCAGGAGCTCCTCTTGTCCCCTGCTGTCATGTGCATGCATAGGGAAGTGTTCAGGTCCTGCACTGCTTCCTCCCTGGCTCCAGGACAGCAGGCAAGGAAGCCTGCAGCCCGCTTGGCAGTGGTTGCTGCTGAACTGGCCCATGCTGCACCTGTGCGCTGAACTTGCTGCTGAATGCACAGCAAGGGACAAGCACATCTCCCTGCACCTCGGGGTGCACACCAGGTCACCTGGGCCTGTCTGCTGCACAAACACAGCACTGGGTTCTGCACCCCATACAGGTCAGGATGTCATATCCTGTCCTGTCAGCAAGGGCTTCTGTTGGTCTGTCTGCAGGTTGGGATTGTGCCCTTGCTGCCCTTTCACTGTGGACCCTGCCCTGCTGGCAACAACCAGACACCGTGCCAGCAATGCAACATAGCTTTCAAAAGAGACTGCATATGACGCTGGTTTTGTGCGCCTGCAGGTCAGGGTTGTGGCCTCCCTACCCTGCTACAGTGAGCAGAATGTAGACCAGCAGCGTGGCAGCGGTGTGTTTCACCGCAGCATCCGAGGCCTTCAGATGCTGAACGAGGCAGGGTATGGGCAGCCAGGCACTGGGCTGCACCTGGATCTGGTGTACAACCCGAACGGGATCTTCCTGGCGCCACAGCAGAGCACTCTGGAGGTGGGGCGCACTGCAGCTGCATATCAAGAAGAGGACACTCTGCTTTTGAGCCAAAGATGTCTGGGTGGCGGCTTGCTGTTGCTTGAGCAGAATCTGCTTGAATTGCACGCAGAAAGTTTCAATGCTTGGAATGTCACTTCTGGAACCAGATGGCTGACTTTGCACTGCATGTGAAGCTGGAAGTGCATTCAGGGCTGTGGGCTGCAGCCAGAGAAAAGCCCTGCTCCTAAAGCGAGAGGCCCCTGACATAGCAATAGTGATCGTATCTCAGGCAGCAAGTGCCCACAAAAGCCTGCAAGTTGAGACTATCTTGAGCCGCTGCACCGCATGCCTGCAGGCTGCTTACAAGCAGGAGCTCCAGGAGGCCTATGGCATCACCTTCAACAACCTTTTCTGTCTGAACAACATGCCCATCAAGCGCTATGTTGACTACCTGCAGCGCCGCGGCAAGCTGGAGGAGTACATGCAGGTCATCATTCGTCCACATGCTGTTGCAGCTGCAAAACTGAGTGCTGCAAGGCTGCAACCCTTAGGGTGCATGCTGTCTTGTGCACGATGCTGTTGACCATGTAGTGCAAGTCCTGGCTCTGTCTGTGTTTGAGCGTGGTCAACGAGTGGCTGCCTCCTGTTGCATGCCACTTCAACGACCTGCCAAGATGCTGGTGGAGCTTCGAGCTCATCTAATAGGTGTCATAACGGCAGCTAGAAGTGGTTGCTATACCAGCCACAAAGGGCACCATGCTGCTGCGCTCACAGGAAGTGAACCTGAGCTTGCTCTGCTGCGCCTGCAGCTGCTGGTCGAGAGTTTCAATGTCGCTGCTGCGGATGGTGTGATGTGCAGAGACACTGTCAACGTGGGTTGGGATGGGCGCCTGTTTGACTGCGATTTCAACCAGCAGCTGGATATGGGCATGAGGTGAGTGTCCAATCTCATTCTTGCCAAGTTGTGGGCCTGCTAGAGTTGCTCAGAAGTAGCGTCGCTTGCACAACGCAGGCCACACATCAGCTGCAATGACTTCCTTCACAACGGATGACAGCAAGACTGTATCCTGCTTTACAGGATCAAGGGGCACGCAGAGCAGGAGCGGCTTTCAGTCTTTCATATTGAGCACCTCAGCGAGCTCACAGGGGCCAACATTGCAGTGGACAACCACTGCTTTGGATGCACAGCAGGCGCAGGCTCCAGCTGTCAAGGCGCAACCTCCTGATCTGTATAGAGGCCTCCGCATGCATTAGAAGAGGCCATCAGAACTGCAAGATACCAACCCTGGTCACTGGCCTTTCTCTTACTTCAGCGGCTCCCTTCTTCGTGTTCGCCCTTTATAGATAGTTGTCCACTGGCCTGGCAGTTGTTCTTGAAGTGAGAGCAGCTTCGGGCCATAGCAACTTCAGCCTGCCACCCAAGTCAGCCAAATCAAGTGTGAAGGTCACTTTGGTGAGATCACGCATGCATCCTTGACCCTACGAGGCTTCTGCAGCAAATTTTGATTGTTGTGAGCTGCCTGTGTTTCATTGACAATAACACTTGATCATGTCTAGCCAGTGACATGATTATCAGAGCCTCGTCAAATTTTACTGCAAAGTCAAATAGCAATGCCACCCTCACTTCCTCAGCAGAAAATAGACAGTCTGAGCGACAGGCTCTCTCAACTCGAGGAAGTGACACTTCCTGCAAGCCTGACCCGGACAACAGACTTTGCTGATCAGCAAAAGAGGAAACAGTATCTGCAGAGCTTGCTGGCCAGGGACCCAGGTGCCATCAGCTCTGTCACTTCATGCTTCACATTGTCATTCATGCTGCATTGTGGTCATTCATGCAATGCTGCAGGCTCTGCAATGCTGTTGCAGGTGTGTTTCTGGAAAGGCACCGCCAGCACCTGACTTTAGGAGAGCTGAACAGCTTTGGTGTGCTGAGAGACGATTATGAAGTCAACTTCTGGCTAAAACAAGCAGAGGATGAGGCTGCCAGCGCTGCTCACCCTGGCGTGCTGTCCCCCACTAGCAAGAACCGCAGGCTGGCCAAGCGAGATAAGCTGCTGGAAGAAGGTGTGTGAGCTTGACCTGAAGTTAAGCGAGCACCCAGGCTGCCTGTGCAGATGACACACCCTGCTGCTGGAGGGTCAGCCTCCATTTGCTGACCAGTTCTTCACAGGCCTGGCTAGTCCTGCTGCTGCTGGAGGACACCTCAGCAGCGTTAAAGTCTCTTGCACAGGGCATCATTCTGGGACATGACTTGCAGGCCAGTACTTCTCAGAGGCAGCTATGAGGAAGCGACAACCCCTGCTGCACCAGCAACTCATAGGGCAGTACCAGGCAACCCCCAGGGAGCCTGCGCTGGGCACCATGAAGCTCTCGGACAGCATAATGCAAAACTTTGAGGAGCAGCAGGTGCAAAGGAAGCTGCAGGAGCAGAAGGAAAGACTTGAACAGGTGGAGGACGAAGAAGACTCTTCTGATGCAGAGGCAGAGGCTGTGGTGCAGTCAGGCCCTGCTGGGTCAGCGCACCAGCAGGAGGCAACAGTAACACACGCTGAGGCGCCACCTGCAGCACATCTAGCAGCCACTCTTTCTGAACAGGAGCGTGCCCAAAATGCTCATGAATTTAGTCATGTGATGCAGCAGAAGTTTTTGGCTGGGGAGGATGAGGGTGTGGACTATGCTGCCATTGATAAGGACGAAATGCTTGATGACCTTGAAGTTCAGGCCCAAGACGCTGAAGCCAGATATTTCGACAGTGACTGAATTCATGCAAGAGCTGCATGCATGCTTCTCAATCAAGCCCATCACTGCACAGATGGGGCTGGCAGTTGTGACTGCTGGAGCTGCACAGGTGCATTTGCTCTTCATCAAAGCTCTCCCCACACAAGCCGGCTGACTGTCATCTGATGCGAAGACAGGTCTGCCAATCACCACCATACCCGTGTGTCTCCACACCTCTGCAGCATCTCTGGGCCTAGCGAGCTGCATGCGCAGCCCTTGAGATTTGACTAGTGGAAGCTGTTCTGTGTTGTGGTGTCCGCCTGCTTTGGCACTCATGATTTCTCCCCACTGTCGTGAAAAGGGTTCCTCCCCACAAGGCCGGCAATGTGCTCAGGGGTGGTACGGATCAATTTGGCAGGGATGATTGCAGACTGCAGACTCTTGTGCGCTGCCCAGCAATGGCAGCCACCTGCACAAGTCAGGGCATAGGTTGGCCTGCTAGATGTTAAGCTTTGCTGAAATCATCTACAAAACCCACCAAAAGCAAAGTAGTAATTGCCCTGAGGCCGCTCCACCCAGAGGACTTCAATGGGTGTGAGTTCTGTGCCCTTCTGCAACAGGTCCTTGAAGCGGCTTACCTGCACACATTTCAGGTGTACACAAGCAAGCTGGCATGACAGCAACAAGCTGGACTGACCTTGTCTTGATCCAGCACGCTTGGAAGTGGCCTGTGGATGATGGACATGGGGACCTGGTGCACCTCCGCTTCGCTGCTGACAAAAATGCTGGAATGCAAGTCGTCCTTGTCATCATCTGACAGGATGCCTTTCAGTCTCAACCCAGGCTGACACCAAGAGGACATCACCCTGAGAGGGAGCTGCCGGGACAGGGCGGCTGTCATGGCATTGTTGACCTAAGGTCTCTCTCCCCAAAAACTATTCATCACCAAGCTGCCATCATGGGGAGCGACTGCTGTGGAGGCCCGCCCGATGGCTCAGCTCCTGCAGCAAACGGATCAGCCCAACCAGCCCCTCAGCAGCAAAAGTCGACCAAGGCATCTGCAGGTGAGACTGAGGTCTCTGTGTCAATGTTTTTGGGCCAGTCTGGGCTAACTTAGACACAGCAGCTCAGGTCACAAACATGTCACTTGAGATGTTTCCACGGCCATCTTGCAGCAGCCAATGCCAAGCCGCACAAGGACTATGCTGTGGCTAAACAGCCATACTACAAGAAGCGTGTTGACATCTTTGAGCAGTACTACCAGCGCGAGCAGGAGAAGGTTGAGAAGGCTAAGGCAGACAACAAGCAGATCAAGGTGCTGGCCCTCTCTGCGACAGCCTGCATCAGAGCAGCATGCACCGCCGCCTGATAACCAGGAGCTTAATCTTTGCTTTGCAGCTTACAGCTCGTGGAGCCACTGCATGGAGTGTGCCTCACATCGGCCCGCGCCAATCAGCCCCTGGCTGCTTTGACTGCTTGCCGACGCAATTGCAGAGGATGACACAGACCGCTTTCCGCCCATTGTGGGAGCACCTCCTCACCCGTGCTGCCCCTGCAGGTGACTTTGCCTGATGGTGGTGTGAGGGAGGGCGTGGCCGGTGTGACCACCCCTCTGGACATCGCCAATGCTATAAGCACTAGCCTGGGAAAGAAGGTGCGCTGCCTGTGAAGGAACGACTGCCCCTTGCTCGTCAGAACACATGCACACAGACACCACAGGCATGTGGCAAGGTCCAGCGTGTGTGTTATGCCCTGGCCATGCGCCCTTGGGCTTTGGGGTCACTGCTGTCTCTTCATTGTAGGGCCAATGTCTGCTTGCATACCATTGTGCAGCTGCCATCAGTCTCAGCATGTTGTGTGCACATCAAGTCTTACTTATAACTGTCACCCTGCCCTTTAGCCGCCAGCCTCAAATGCAGAGACACTCATCGTGGGCTGTGCGCAAGGCCTTGCAGTGGGCTTTGAACTCTCACTCCATTGTTCGTTGTGTTGCTTTGCAAGGTTCTTGTGGCCAAGGTGGCGCCCACAGAGCCAGCAGATGCAGCCAGTAAGACGTGGGACATCCAGAGGCCCCTGGTGGAAGACTGCTGCCTGCGTCTCTGCACCTTTGAGGACGCAGAGGGCAAGGATGTGAGCCCCTGTGAAAGCTTGAGGCAGCACAGTTCCTGCCCTGCAAGCATTGGAAGCATAATTGCGGCAGCTCTGGGCACTTAGCCAGGACTCATTTGCTGCCTGATGCTTCCTCTGTCTCTCTGAAAAGCATGCATCCCTAGCTGTTTGATATGTGTGCTGCAGCAGAGTGCGTGCAGAGCTCCCATGCCTCTGCAGACAGCAGCTGTTCCATAAGCTGGGTTTTGAACAATCCTGTGCAGCTTCCCCAATGTAATGTGACTTCATGTCTGCAGACCTTCTGGCACAGCAGCTCCCACATCCTTGGAGAGGCGCTGGAGTCCCAATTTGGCGTGGACCTGACCATCGGCCCCGCCATCGAGGAGGGCTTCTACTACGACTGCTTCCTGGAGGACGGGCGCACCCTGGGGGAGGCTGACAAGCCCACCATTGAGAAGCGTATCCAGGAGGTCAGCTAGGGGCAGTCAAGCTGGCAGGGCACAGCCGGGCGCCTTGCTCTCCCCAGGTCCTGCCTGTCAGCACAGCCCAGCAGCACTCTGTGAGCTACAAACTGGTCTGCAGGCACAGGCGGCCACAGAGGCTTGCTTGCTGTGGGTATGGTTCTGTCTGCTTGCACCGGCAGCAGCTTGATGTTGCGGTCCAGCTTGTCCTGAGGCGCATCAGCCTCCCGGCATTGCTGCCGGCAACTCAGCGTTGTGTGACCAGCACAGCAGGCCTTGCGGTCAGCACAGCTCGTGTCGATGAGTCAAACTAAACCCTTCCGCCTGTTCTGCGCTCTGCCTGCAGCTGGCCAAGCATTGCCTCTGCTTCCTGCCTGCAGCTGGTCAGGCACGAGGCCCTTCTCCTGCCTGCATCAGTAATGGAGTGCCACTTGTTGCTGCCTGCAGCTGGTGAAGCTGAATGCCAGATTCCAGCGCGTGGTGGTCACCCGTGACGAGGCGCTGGCCATGTTCCAGGAGAACCGTTTCAAGGTGGAGATCATCAGCGGGCTGCCCCAAGATGCAGTCATCTCGCTCTACAGGTGTGCAGCTAATGCTCTGTAGCTCTGTGCAAAAGTTAGGGCAGAAGGGAAGGGCAGCTGGGAAGGGCACGATGCTGCCTTTGTGTGCAAAGCTGGGTACCATGTGGGCTGTCTGAGCCTCAAGGTGGACACCTGAGTGCCATGTGGGATCCACTGAGCTCTACGGCAGAGGCCATCAGTGAGCTGCTCCAAGCCGCAGGCCTATGCTCTCTGGGGGGAGAGTCAGCTCATGTGATGGGCAACTTGTCTTTCATGTGTGCGTGTGGAGGTAGGGACGGGGGGCAGACAGGAGGGGACAGGAGGGCACACATGCTGCGTCTGTGTAAGCTGAGTAACATCTTGAGCTTCAATCTTGAAACTCTCGGCACACCGCCCCAGCTTTGCTGTCAGATCCTGCATCAGTGCGCATGGGCACCCACTAATGCCCCCTCAGCGATGGTCAAGCCCACTCATACCTGCAGCAAGCAGCATGGTGCTGACTGCATCTGCTGCTGCATGCGCACCACCCTGCCCTGCCCAGCCCACAGGCATCAAGGCGGTGCCCCCGGGGTGCAGGTGTGGACCCATGGTGGACCTGTGCACAGGCCCCCACCTGCCCTCCACGGGCTTCCTCAAAGCCCAGGCCGTCAGCAACCTGTCGCGAGCTTTCTGGCGAGCAGATGCCAAGAAAGACCCCCTCCAGGTGAGACACTTTGAATGCCACCACGGCACATGGCGGGTGCTGGTGGCCTGGCTGCCCTGCTGGCGACCTCACATGCAACGGCACAGCTCGCAGAGGATGCGACCTGCCTGCAGTGGGCGCCTCGTCCATCCCCCCCAATGGGGCCTGCATGTGCCTGCTCAGCAGTCCGTGACATGTGGCGCTGCTGGCTCCCCTTGGCGCTCCACGATGCACGGCAGACTGCACCTGCCGGCCCGAGCACTCTTGAACAAAGTCGCAAACGTGATCTGCTCCCGCCCTCCACCATGTGTTGCATTTCCTTTCTCAACAACAAGGCTGACATGGCCTGCAGGTCAGCTCTCCAAAAGTCAGACCACAGCTGGCAAGCACAGCTGTGGCGCTGGGTGTCATCCTGCTGACCCCTGCATTGCATCCACCCACACCCGGACTCTGCACTCTGTGGCATTGTCATACATCATCCAGACCAGTCCAACTTTGCATCTGCCTGCAGGTCTGCAAGGCATCATCCATATTCCTGATCATCTTGGCCGGCTTCCAGGGCATGCTTCCCTGACCTGTCCTGCAGCATGTGCAGGGCATCCCTGTCCTCAAAAAGGAGGTCCTGCGGGAATGATTGAGACCGCAGCTTTGCTCAGAGGCAACCTCTTATGCCCTCATGCCCTGCAGCGTGTGTACGGCATCACCTTCCCCGACAAGAAGGCCCTGAAGGAGTACCAGACGCGGATGGAGGAGGCAAAGAAGCGGGACCACCGCCTCCTGGGCACGCAGCACGACCTGTTCATGATGCACCCGCTGTCCCCGGGGAGTTGCTTCTTCATGCCCCACGGCGCACGCATCTACAACCAGCTCATGGACGTGAGTGGTAGACATGCACAGCGGTCTGTGGGTCCTGCCAATCTGGAACAAGCCAGGTGGCCTCAGGCCAGCAGCCAGGGACTGGACGCCAGCCGCAAGCATCTGTTCAGAGGTCTGACTGCTGTCTAGGAGGCAGAGAAGTGGTAGGCCTCATCTTCAGGGCGACCTGAGGCTGGCAGCTCCTGCCAGAACCCGCGGCGCCTGCATCACCAGCTCATGAACATGCATGCCTGGTGTTGGCATATGTGCATTGGGTTTTGGGCACTTGGGTGTTCTTTTATAGGAGTGCACACACGTGCAATCCAAGTTGTGGGGCCAGAAGAGAGGTTGGGCTGCAGGTGCTGGCAGCCTGAGGCTGGCTGGTCCTACGTTGCTGCGGCAGCTATGTCCTCCTGGATGTGGGCGCCCTGGCTTGCGGGGGGTCCCTCAGGGGGCAAGGGTTGGACAGACTGTACACCATTGCACGGCAACCGCTGTGCTGCCTTGTGCCATCCGTGCAGGCTGTGCAGTGCCTGCTCAAGCCAGCAGTGGGGAGCCCCACACAGCTGGCTGCAGAAACAGGGGCTGCCCCTGACTAGAACCCCGGGTGCCAGTCCCGCCTGCCCGTCACCTCCACATCTGCACTCTGCAGCAGCAGTCCACAGCTGCAGGCCGTAAGGACCTGCCGCCTGTGTGCTTGCAGTACATCCGCGAGAAGTATTGGGAGTATGAATATGAGGAGGTGGTCAGCCCCAACATGTACAATTTTGACCTCTGGAAGACCTCGGGGCACGCAGCCCACTACAAGGAGAACATGTTCTGCATTGACGTGGAGAAGCAGGAGTATGGGCTCAAGCCCATGAACTGCCCAGGTGAGCTTTATCTGGGGGCTGGGGAAGTCAAGCTCTCCCTCCCAAGCCTGTGTGGTCTGTAAGCTGCTCAAGTGCACATGCCGCCATTGATCTGAACTGGCCAACGCTCCTCCCTGACCTGGCAGGTGGGGGAGTCATCAAGCCCATGCATCTGCCCATGTGGATCCTGCATGGCCAGTATGATTGCTTGCTGCTCTCAAGGCAGTCATTCTGGGGCCCACAAGGCCCTAGAACTGGAAGGATTATTCTGGATGTCGCCAGGCAAGTGATAGGTGTGGCACTGAAGCGTGCTTGCATGCACTTAGCAGGCGCAGAGGCCCCCAGCCTGACAAGCTGCTCAAGGGACTGTGAGAGCCCTCAAGTCAACAGATTGCCCAGGGCTTGCTGTTTAGGGGTGTGTGGCTTCACCCTGAGACTGCATGGTACAGGACTGCTCCTGCCTGCTGAGCACGTGGTTTGAGCAGTGTTGTGCATGCTACCTCAGACTTGCACAGCTAGCAAGAGGAAGCGTGAAAAGTTGGCGTTCAGCTGAGAGTTCTGCAGACGTGTCTAGCTTCAACCGGAGCTTGCTTTGCTGCAGGCGCCACATCAGTCTGCTGCCGCGCAGCGCTCCGCCGCCCTTCTCCCACCACCTGCAGAGCCCTGCCTCCTGCTTGACAGCTGAGCGCGGAGCCTGCTCGGCACCCACGCCAACTGTCTGCTTGCCCTGCTGCAGGGCACTGCCTCATGTTTGCCAATCGCGCACGCAGCTACCGGGAGCTCCCCCTGCGCTTTGCGGACTTTGGCGTCCTGCACCGCAATGAGTACAGCGGGGCCCTGCAGGGGCTGACGCGTGTGCGCCGATTCCAGCAGGACGACGCCCATGTCTTCTGCAGGTGGGCGGCGGCCAGGGCAGAGTTTGCAGCGCCCTGCCATTCTGACGCTGCACAGGGCTTGCATGTGCTGCTGCCCAGCAAGTAGACAACCCACCTCGGAAGGAGTGCCTGCAGGTTTGCTGAGGGCTGTCTAGTTGTGAAGGAGGTCTTGTCAGAGGCTGCATGCAGTCTGAGCTGCCTGCCGACAGCATCCATGAGGTCACGGCGTGGACTTGCCAAGTCTTGCAACAGCAACAGCCACACTACTGGCAGGGAAGAGGGTGTTTCAGGGGTGCAACTGCCTGGCACAGGCAGTCTGCTACTCAAGTCAACACTGTTTTAAGTTTCTGGGCTTTCTAGGTGTGACCAGATCCAAGGGGAAGCTTGAGACGTGCCTGCTGCAAGACACATGTTGGAGCCGGTGCTGTCTGGGCGCCTGCAGGCCCGACCAGATAAAGGCAGAGCTCAAGACGTGCCTGCGCATGCTGGACGAGGTGTACACCACCTTTGGGCTGTCCTACAAGATGGCGCTGTCGACACGGCCAGAGAAGCGCCTGGGGGACGAGGCGCTGTGGGACTCGGCGGAGGGGGCACTCACGGAGGCGATGGACGAGACTGGGCTGGAGTGGGAGGTGGGCAAGGCTGTGCAGGCAACTGCAATACCATCGCTGGCATTCCAAGGTGGCGTCCCCTAAGATCAGTGGAATGGTAGAAGGCGGTGGAGTGTGCTCTGCTTGACATGTGTGCGGGTACCGTGGAGATGCCCAGCCTGCTGTGACATTGGGATAGAGGCTGCAGCCCAGTGCTTTGGTTTCAGTTGGTGCGAACGGGGGATGTGAGGTTATAATAAGAAGGATACAAGTCCGAGGGCCTTTTGACAGTATTCAGAGTGTGTTTGCCGTCCTGCCTTGGGGAAAGCTCAAACATATGCGGGGCCATCAGCAACCTGACACCTCTGACCTGCAGCTGAACCCTGCGGATGGCGCCTTCTATGGCCCCAAGATTGACATCACTGTCTTTGATGCCCTTCGGCGGAAGTTCCAGTGTGCCACAATTCAGCTTGACTTCCAGCTGCCCATCAGGTAAGGCTAAAGCTCTTTTTCGCATGCCTGCTGCATGTCATCGGCATGCTCACCTTCTAGGGAGGAGTGCTGAGCGCCACACTGCCATGACTGGTCAGGCGTGTGTGATGGATGCCCTCTTGCTGCCTGCACACCTTCCTACGTAGGAAGCAACACCCTGAACAGTTATGCAGGTATATCCTGGAGTGTGCTTGCCCTCCCCCCAACCTGCCTTTGCAGGTCTGGCCTGTGCCACCTGACTGCAACACCGCACTGAGCATGTTTGATGCCTCCACACCCAGTCAGACCCCATGCCTGTGCAGGTTTGATCTGTCCTATCAGACGGAGGGGCAGAAGTATGAACAACCTGTCATGATCCATAGAGCCATCCTGGGCTCTGTGGAGCGTATGTTTGCCATCCTGACGGAGCACTTTGCCGCAAAGTGGCCCTTCTGGCTCAACCCCCGCCAGGTGCGGAGGTTCAATCCTGGCATTGCCTCTGAGGGATAGCCCTTTTGAGGATGTGGGCAGCCGGCTGGACACTGTGCCCATCTCAGAGGACCGCAGCCAGCTGCATGCCAGTCCCAGCAAAGCAAGCTGTTCCAGCACCAGCCTGTGGCCTTGGGCATGTTTCCTGTGTGGCCGGTCTGAAGTCCCTGCAGTGCCTCAGGTGTTCCAGCAGCCACAGCCAGCTGACTCCCGTTCCCTGCATCAAGCAGCTGTGGGCTTTGGCATCGACATCTGGGCATGCAGCAGCCAGCCAGCTGAAACAGCCTGCTGATGCTGCCTTCAGAGAAGGCTGTGATGCTTTGAGCGCTGTCCCATCAAGCTGTGTTTTGACCAGCAGGCTTTGGTGGGCAGCCTGCTGGACCCTTCTGTCAGTCTCATTACGCCACTGCTTGAAGCAGTGCCATTGTCTGCCCACACAGCAGACACCCTCTGTTGAGCCACCTGCTGCTGTGACTGCTGCAGGTAATGATCGTACCTGTCACTGGCACATTCAGCTCCTATGCTGAAAAGGTGAAGGCACACCTGCGGCAGAAGCGGCTGTATGTGGATGTGGATGTGTCAGACAGGAAGATGGAGAAGAAGGTCCGGGAAGCTCAGCTCGCGCAGTACAACTACATCCTGGTAAGCCTGCAGCATGCCTGCAGTTTGATGTAGGCATTGTGGTGGTTGGGGGGAGCCCAACTGGTGCTGCAAGCTGGTCAAACAGCTAAACTTCTGCTGGATAACATGTGCAGTGTGCGATGGTGATCTCCAAGGAGAGCTGAATCAGTCTTTTTAGGTTGTTCGTTGTGAGGGATGTTGATCTTTTCCCGCGAATGTTGGTTGGCTCACTTGTGCAGTGACAATCAGCAGCTCTGGCGCCAGCAGGAGCCTAAGCGGTGCTATGAGCTGCACAGGTTGTTATGTTGCCTGAATATTGTTCAGGGTGAAAGCTGTGCAAGCTCAGCTTAATGCAGGGAGCATGACTGGCCAGTCAGCTTGACCCAAGTATAGAGCATGCAGCATGCCAGTTGCCATTTGATAATGCCACTAATCTAGCATGCAGCCAACGACCTGGCTGCTAGCATGCAGTTGACAAAAGCCAAGCCATGCACAAGTGTCTAAGAGACTGCAGTGGCATGCTCTAGAGTTGCTGGGTGCAGCCAGAGACCCAAGCCAGCTGAAGCAATGGGTTCAGCACACCTCATGTGCTAGCAATTTTGAGGCTGACTGCCTCTCTTTTCAAGTGCCATGCCTGGCTGTGCAGGTGGTTGGCAAAAAGGAGGAGGACGAAATGACTGTCAACGTGCGCACGCGAGATAACAAGGTGCATGGCATGGTCTCCTGGGACCAGTTGAGCAAGGTGTTACTGGAAGAAAAATATACGCGCAGCCTGACTTCCTGCTTTGGGAAGGACCATACAAATAATGCTGAGCCCAAGCAGGCGCAGGAAGCTGCACAGAAAGGCGCAGATGCTGCACAGTCCCAGTTTGACAGATTAAGAGTGAATTGAAGCACTTGCTTGAACATCTCCTGACATTCTCTTCCAGACCTTAGCAAGTCCTGTACTAGAGCTTGCAGCAGTGTCGTCACACATGCTTCTGAATCACACTCGACATGCTTTCAAGATTGGCGCATAGTGGTGATGCAGCTGTGCATTTTGGCGCCTGCAGCATGCAGGACGAACACTGTGTCACACTCTCAGGCTCAGGCTGGCCTGGCTTGGAACTCATTCAAACCACCTGCATGCAGAACTCATCTGGAGCTCCCACAGTTATTTTGCCTGCTGTGTCTGCGCTACCGCAGCAGGCTGCCAAAACACAATACAATGTTTGCGCTCACGCAAGGGGAAACGATGAGCTCCTGGTGGGCACACAAGGGCAGACTGCTCTGGGTGTCTGGATGGTTCAAGACATTCTGTGTCCAGAGTCAGAGTCACGGGCAGGCTGCACTCAGGCATGCAGGTAGTTGACAAGAAGGATTGCGGCTATGCCAAGCAGCATAGAGACAAGGAGTTGGCTATACATTTTGGATCTTGAGCTTTGTCCCTGCTGGCTGATTCTTGAGCGTCGCAGGTTGGCCAGCTGTTGATGAGAGGCCTGCAGCTGGCTCTCGGCAGCCTGCAGCTCGGCCGTCATTTGAACCACCTGCACCCTCAGCTTAGTGACCTGCTTCTCCACGCCCTGCACACAGGCCATTACACAACCTGAAAAGCACAGCAGGACTCCACGATTGCTGCTTGGCAGCCAATGCTCATGATGCACTGCAAGCATAGCCACAGCTCTGCTGCTGTGCCAAAGCGTGACTGGAGGTGCACAGCAAACTGCTGCCCTTCAAAGGCTGCTGGTGGAGCAAGCTTGCCTGCTGGCTCTTCTCCGTCTCATCCAGCTTGGTTTGCAACCCTGCGGAGACCATGTGGGCTGCAGAGACCTCCGCTGCTCTGGCCTCTGCCTGCTGCCGGGCCTTGCTCAGCTTGACCTCTAGCTTCATGCTCTGCAAGAGAGTGTAGGCTTACAATCAGCATCTGGTAAGCCATAACAGCCGCACATGCATGCAGATCCAGCGGAATCTGGCTTCTCAAAAATGCTTGTGCCTACATGCAGGGCATTAATCTTTGTGGGCAGGAGCCCATTTGCGTGCAGGCCCTGTGCAAGTCAGTCAGATCCAGACAGCACAGACACAGTGAGTGAAGAAGGCTCACCCGTTGCTCAAGGCGCCGCAACTGTTCCTGAGCAGCCTCTCCCTGACTCTGCAGCTCCTGCAAACACACGTACACAGACATGGCATGAAAAGCAGCTTACGCGCCATACCAAAGGCAGGCTGATGTCACACAGGTGTTCAGCATGCAGGACTCAATCACTTGTCAGCCCTCCATCTGAGTCTGCCGTCGCCGGGGAATTGGGAGGCAGTGCAACATAAGGGCATGAAGGCTCTGGCCACTGCTTGTTCTGCCACCCAGCACACCTCCTGGTCACAAGCCAACCACCAGGCTGAGCGAGACAGCAGCTGCACTGACCTGTCGGCAGGTGCACAGCTCCCCCTGCACCTCAGCCCAATGTGACTGCAGCAGGTTCAACTCCTTCTGCAGGACATCTTTCTCCTGTGCGGCAGCGCCTTTGCCCTGAACGCCGCCTGCACTCCCTGTGCTGGTGTGTGGGGAGGTGGCACCAGCATCAGTTCCCTGAGTAGCTTCATGGCTGCCGCCTTCGGCTGGCCCTGGTGCCCCATCTGCAGGGCAATGACTCTGTATGCGAGGCAGGTTCAAGGAGTATGCCCGCAGGAATTGTAACTGGGGAAAGCTGTGGCCAGAAAGTTGGGGCTGCTGCCTCCAGCTGGTAGTGCAGCTCGATCTGTAGCGGCGGAGGGCGTGCTTCAAGGAGTCATCACATATGGAAGATTGAGCAATCTCCCTGACAGCCTTTCCTCACCTGAAGTGAGGCGCAGCACCCGGGCTGTCCTTGGATGGCTGCCAGGGTTGCTGCCACGCAGCCTGGCCGGCTCAGAGCTGGCGCTGCTGCTGGGCGTGGCTGGGCGCTCCCTGTCACTGGAAGACGGCGTCACCAGCTGCAAGCTGTGCAGGCTGTCGCCGTCTGAGCGGGAGCAAGCGTGCGGGGGGCATGTGGGCGGTGAAGACATGGCGCTGCCAGGGCGCTGCTGCATGCTGCCCCCTGGCTCCATCCTGGCTGAGCCCCTTTTCTGAGTCAGGTCAACGAGCTGGCGGCTTGCACCATCCCCACCCTGTAGGGCGCACAGCAGTCCATGCAACTCATTGTCGACCCGTCATGTGGGCAGTCATCCTAGCCCTCCTGCTGAACTGTGAGCTAATGCATGGCAATCTTGCCTGTCATGTGGAACATGTGCCGCATCGTGTCCTTTGCCCTGAGGGATTGGCAGTGTATCAATCATGCAGGAACTTGGTCATGGGTGCATGTCACATTGGACTGAGCAGCTGCAGCTGAGTGCATAGCCACACATCAGTATCATGCTTGCAAAGAATCACCACGACTGTGACTGAGGCTCGCAACATTGCCAGCAAGCAAGCCGACCTGTGCCAACTCATGCTGCTCTGTCGCAGCTGCAAGTGTCCTCCTGACAGCCAGAAGCTGTAGCTCCAGCCTCTGCAGACAATGAACCAGTAGTATTGGGCTGCACTCAAGCTGATATTCACAGCTAGCTGGCATCCCTGCTGGCGGCCAGCATGAGCGTGTGACTGGTCCGCGACAGTAGCAGGAAGCAGAAGGAGACATCCAGGGCGTCTGCACAATGTTGGGCTCAGCACGTGCCCACTGAGATCTGCTGAGCATTGCAACACTGGCACCTCCCTGTGTCTGTCACCCAGCTGCTGCTCACCTGATTGTCAATGTTCAGCTGCCTGTTGAGACGTGTCAGAGCGATGCATTCCAGATGCAGCTTAGCTGAGGAGGCTGCATGCTCCGCGGAGCAGCTCTCTGCCCGCCTGCAGGGGGCAAAGGGGTGAGGTGCTCAGCTCGGCACCTCAGCTGCAGGTCCAATCATAGCCAACCGCAGCATAGTGTTGGCCAGTGGCAGGGATGTTCATCCCTGCCAGCACCTGCGAGAGACTAGCGTGTGCCAGTGATAGGTCGACCATTGGTGAAGCTGGCAGCAGGCCTGATGGAGGATGAGACGGGCTCCTCACTCAGCATGCATAGCTGACGCACATTGACATGGTGCTGTTGCAGGCACAGGGCAGTTTGGGAGGACTCACTTCCGTGCCCTTGTCTCAGCGTCCACCTGCCGATGGAGCTGGGAGTCCTGTGAGGGGCCTGCTCCCTCGGAGCCTGACTGCCGCAGGCAAGACATCCCCACAGATGATGCTGAGGCTGAGTCTCCCTCTGGGAAAGGAGTTCCATTGGTGCCACCTGCACAACACTGCGCATCGCCTTGACAGCAGAGAGCAGCAGGCTGAGGCACCCAACATGCAGTGCAGAAGGTGGCAACTATTCTGAGAGGCGTCCGATTGGGACCAACCGCTGAACAGCAAAGGCTCATGCTGCTTCATTGCCTAAGCATGCCATCACCTGCCCATCAGACCGCTGTGTTCACCTGCACCTGTCAGTGGGTACACCAGGCTTCCCTTCTGCTTGAACAAGATGACTGGCAGTGCTTTGAATGCCAAAAACGCCATGATCATGTGCTCAAGGCAGTCCATTTCCCTGAAAAGCTGCACATCAGGGTGATGTGAATTGTACAGGGCGAAACAGTCACCATGATCATGACAGTTTGCTCCAAATAGACCAGCCCACACTGGTAGTGCTTCACAGCACTCTTGTCCAGATGGCAGGCTCAAGGCGGCGCAGCTGACAGGATAGCAGTGCAAAGGCCAAAAGACAGCACAGGAATGCGCCCACAGTCACCCAGCTCACTGGGAAGTCAGCATGACACTGTGGCGTGACGATGACACGCGCTCCACCGCCAAGGAGCAGCTGTGGTTCCCGACAACAGTCAGCAGAAGGCAACACAGGAAAGGGCCTCCGTTCACCCAGCTCACTTGGACATGGCTTGTCCACCATGGCAGCTGCTGGGCTGGCCAGTGGCGTCGACACTGGCCGGCTGGCTCCAGACCTGGGGGTCAAGGCTGCCTTGATGGCTCCTGGCGAGCTGCTGCCTGCGCTCCACCTCTGCTCCAGCTGGTGCAGCCGCTGCCTGGCACGGTGCAGATCTGCCTGCGCAGACAGGCAGCATTGGACATTGCGCTCAAGTTTCATATGTCACTGGTTGAGGAAGGTCATCTGCACCCAGGAGGAGGAGGTGTTCACTGCTGGCCGCTTGCAGGTGACCAGCCTGACGTGTGTTGCAGACTGCCTGGGCGCATGATCATGTCAGTGCGGGCAGGAGCTGTCCCCGCGCACCAGCTGCATTGCCAGCATAGCCTGCTCACTGCCGACCAGGCACAGGCAAACGCAACTGCTGCCAGCAGGCCCTGGCCTGTCCCCGCACACCGGCTGCATGCTGGGTACAGCCTACTGCGGTGGTGCCTGGTGACAGTGGGAGGCAGCTTGCAGAAAATCTTCACCGCCAGCAGCTGTGTGTGGCATGCTCCTGGTCAGCATGCTTGGTACTCTCACCTCCATCCTGCCAGCCCTAAGGTGGTGCTGCTGCGAGCTCGCCTGCTCACTAGCCAGCCTCTCCTGCCACTGCTTGTCAGCAGCCGCACGCTGCCCCTCCAGTTCCAGCACCTGCAGCAGTGTGCACAAAGACATCACAGATTGCCCAGCACTGCTGCTGGGTGATGCAGCCACAACCCAGGGGCTTCACAGCCTGCCCAGCAAACAGGCTGGCACCAGCTCTTGGCCAAGACAACATCAGCACCCTGACCAGGGTGCCCAAGGAGGTGGGGTGCACACTTGCGCTTCTCCAGCTCACCCTCTCATGCGCCATCTGCGCCGCAGCCTTGTAGTGCGACAGGCTCTCCTTCAGGGCTGCCACCACAGCCTGTGCACCAGCCTGCTCAGCGACAGCGCTCAGGGATCCGGCAGGCACCAGAGGGCCACTGCTGCTGCTGCCAGCAGCAGCCTGCTCCATGCTGCCAGTCCATGTGCAGCCCTGCGTGGGGTGCAGCACCTCCCCTGAAGCAGCCTGGTCAGCTCCAGCACCAGGGGTGGCCTGAGTGGACCCCTCTGCTGCTGCTGTAGCATCTGGTGCCTCCACAGACTTGGATTGCCGGCCAGCCTGCTGGGCAGACGCCTCCGCCTGCTGCTCGATCTGAGCCTGGAGCTTGGGATTCCGGGCTGCGCTGGCCTGCAGGTCAGCCCTGACCTGCGCCAGCTTGGGAGATGCAGCAGCTGCTGGCTGCTGCTGACTGGCACAATCGCTGACTTGCACCTCACAAGCAGCCAGCTGCGCCTTGCTGGCCTGCAGGCCAGTATTCACCTGCTTCAGCTGGTTGCCAGCAGCAGCTGCTTGCTGCCGCTCACTGGCTTGGCCGCTGGCGCATGACGCAAGGTCTGCCGCATGTGCCTTGCTGACCTGCAGGTCTGCTTGCACCTGCTCTGGCAGGGCAGGAGCAGCTTGCTGCTGCTCACCAACTCGCTTGCTGACTCTTTCCTCGAGGTCGGCCGCCTGCACCTTGCTGGCGTGCAGGTCTGCTTGCACCTGCTCCGGCTGGACAGACGCAGCAGCGGCCTGCTGCTGCACACACTCCCTGGTTTCCCACTGGGCCTCCAGGACAGGAGCCGCTGCTTGGTGCTTTGACTCCTGCTGTGCGAGCCGTTCCTTATGCATGGCAGCAGGGTTAGCAGCTGCCTCTCTCTCGAGATGCAAATCCAGCTCAGCCGCAGAGGCAGCTGGTGCCTGCTGTTTCTCACTGGGCCGGTCGCTGAGCTGCGCCTCCAAGTTGGCCAGGGCATCAGCAGCCGCCTGGTGCTCAGCTTTCTCCTTCTCGAGCTGCGCTTCCAGCTCTGCAATTGCCTGCTCCTGCTGCTGCTCCTGCTGCTTGAGGGAGGCCTCCAGCTGGGTAGCCTGTTCCTCCAGGCTGGCGGCAGAAGCAGCAGCTGCTGCCTGCTGTTGCTGCTTGAGGGCAGTCTCAAACTGAGCGGCCTGCTCAGCAGCAGCAGCGCTTTGTGCAGCAAGCTGTTGCTGTGATTCCTCCTGCTGCTGGCGGACAAGGGCTGCGACCTCAGCGGCCAGGGTCTGCCGGTCAGCACCCTCCTGCATGCCTGTGCCTGTAGTCCCCCGCAGATGCCACTGCAGCTGCTGCAGGATCGCACGCTGCTCAGCTGCCCCTGCCCGCTCCTCATCCAGTTGTGCTTGCAGCTCAGCCACCCTGGCAGCTGCCGCACTAGCTGCGGCATCCTACATGGCAGAGTTCTCAAGCTTGCTCATAAGGACAGTCATTGGCCTATGAGCCAGACTGCCACCGCAAGTTGAACATGTGACGTGTCTGGGGGGCCGCACTGCAACACAACTAGCAAACATGTCAGTGCAGCACTCAACTTGTTACTCTGCTGGACCTTAAGGACTGACCTGCTTGCTTAGCTGCGCCTTGAGAGCCCCTTGGGCCTGGGCCAGCTCAGCAGCAGTCCTCGCATGCTGCTCAGCAGTGCCCTGCAGCTCCAGCAGCTGGGCAGCCTGCCTGGCGCTTGCATACTCTGCCTTGGACAGCTCCGCCCTGAGGGCAGCCTCCTGCCTCTGCAGATGGGCGACCTCTGCTGAGGGCTCAGCTCGTCGGACCACTATTTGACCGCCAGCTTTAACGCCTGTGGCTGCCAGCAGCTGAGCCCGCAGCTCCTCCAGCAGCTCTGTCTGCACCTCGTCCTGTAAATGTGGTTCAGATTGGTGAGTTGGACAGGGTGCGTGCCCTGATTGACAGCATGCAGGACCAGGGTCATGCATCCACCTATGAAACCTTCAAGTGCAGTCTGCACAACAGGCTGACTGGCAATGCATGCATGCAGGCGCTTCATCCGAGCTCACATGCTGATGTGTGAAGGGTGCGCCATCCTCACTCCTGGCAGCTGATGCCACCGGCAAGGCGCACAGGCTGTCACTACAGGGAACTGGAACATATTCAAGGCAATAGAGCCAGCTGCTAGTCTACAGGAGTCTCAGCTTTACTGCAGACTTTGCCCAGCTCACCCTGCGCTGCAGCCTGAGCAGCTCCCCCTGCATGTTGCGCCGCTCCACACTCATGCGGTGTACGACAGCACCACACTCTGAGCTGCGCGGGCTAGCCATGGGGGAGGACGGCAGGTGAGTCTCGGCCTCCAGAAGCGTCAGCTGTGCATGGAGGTTGTCCACCTGCGCAGGCAGTGGCAGTACTAGGCATGCACTGCGGTGGCTTGCAGCAGCCGATCAATCTAGCTAAGGGAGGGTCTAGGTAGGTGAGGTGACTTGGAGACCTCTGTACTTTGGCATCTGTAGCTGGCAGAACAGCAGCATCGTCCCTTTATCCAGGGCCCAGCCTAGACTCTAGCGGGCAGGTCAGCAAAATGGGAGTTTCAATGTTTCACCTGTGTTGATGCTGAACTTCACAGCCGCAATGCAATCAGCACTGCTGCTGCTGCTGCGGCTTGATCAGCAACGTTGCCAGGATAGGCAACTGGATACACGACTCTCAACCTCAGTCAGAGGCAGGACAGGCCCATGATTGGATGATACAGAAGCATCTTTGCTGGTCCTCAATGTCACACCCACCTCCTTTTCCAGGCGCGAGCTGCGAGCTGACCAGTCATCACGCTGCCCCACCACCCGTTGCAACTCACCCCGCAGCTGGTGGTCCATGTCTTCCAGCCTGGCAATTCTGTTCCTGGCTGCCTGCAGCGCAGCGGTACAGGCTGTACTCGCCACCTTGTTCCTCACAGCCTGCACTGCCAAGGACTGCAGACTGCAGGTGAGGCCCCTGATTCAAGCTGCCTGCCATGCAGGGGCACAGTCCACAGATGCATTCATGCCAGACAGAGCACAGCCTGGCCTTGCAGTTGCTTGCAGCGACATTGTCTGGGTTGCAGATGCGCTGCAGGCATCACGCAAAGGCAGTCAGTTCTTGCCTGCCTGCAGCTAAGCAATTGGTCAGCAGATACATTCTGAATTCTCAGCTTGGCACTACCAGCTGTTCGCCTGTACCACAGCAGCACAAGATGCCATGTGCAGGCCTGCCAAATTTCAATTCACAGCCGCCCAAGGATGCACCGCCAGCATACACATGCTGAATCAGAGGAAAAGGGAGAGGCACAGATGCAGAATGACGCGGCAGCCACCTGGCAATGTGGATGCTGCACTTTCTATGTCCAGTCCTTGAGGGATCAGGGCATTCCCAATAATGAAGCGCTCTGGCTAGTGCTTTTCAAATCTGAATGCAAGCGGAGATCGGGAGGCCAACCTTCAGCTGCACAGGCAATGGTGCATTTTCTGCATTCACGTTCTCGCTGAGAGCCTGGGGCAGCCTGGCGCCAGGCTGTGGGGAAGCCGGGCTCTCCGTGATAAGATCTGCCATGATCAGTGCCTCGGTGCCGTTTCTCAATAGAGCAAGCTGCCTGCATCAGCCAGGAAGAAAGCCCCGCATGAGTTGTTGTAGACAAATTGAGGAGGAAGCATGCTTCCCCTGATGGCGGAGGCACCTCGCATCTTGGGCATCTATACTTGTGCTGCTGTACACCGTCCCAATCTGCGGTTGACGACCAAGCTCTGCGAGCAAGCCAGTATGTGGTATTCCCCCTTTATTTTGAAATGGAAAGTGATTTGCGCACAGCAATGCCTTCTCGCCAGTGTGCAGTGGTGACTGGAGCAAACAGTGGCATTGGTGAGTCCCTGAGTGGCACGTCTGCACATGAGCCACTACCCTTGACACTCCTTCATGCCTGAATGCAGGCAGAGAGGTTGCTGCAGGGCTGTATGCCCAAGGCTTGGATGTGGTCATGGCCTGCAGAAATATGGGGAAATGTGAGCACTGCAAAGCTGACCTACAGCAGGCAGGGCATGCAGCAGGTGGCTTACTTTCCTGTGAGCAACTTGATCTGGAGGACTATGTTTCCATCAGAAGATTCAGCAGACGCCTGTCCAGCAGGCTGGCAGAGCAGAAGCGGCCCCTGTCAGTCTTAGTCAACAATGCAGGTGAGTTTTGGACAAAGGCTCCTCCCTGGCTGCAGCACGATCCCCGAATGCTCCGGCTTACAGAGTGCATGCCTCTGCCCGTAGAGCAGGCGTGATGGGAGTCAAGGGGACAGTAAGGTGTCCAGACCGACATCTGAGGCCCAACGTGTTCGGGCCATTTCTTCTGCAGCAGCTCCTACTCCCTGTGATGGCTCCGGATGGGCGCATTGTGAATGTGGCTAGCAGGGCTCACAAGCACACACGGTGCCTGCAATTTGATAAGAGCACAGGCCAGCTCAGTCACCATCCCTGGCACTGGTGGGCTGCCCTGCCAATGGCAACCATGTTTGATGGGAGCTCTGACAACTCAGAAAGTTGAGCTCTGCCTGTCAGCTGAGAGCATGTCATTGCAGGTTTTGGCAGTATAGCAGGAGCAAGCTCTGCAATGTCATGCTCACGGCTGAGCTGCAGCGGCGCCTGAGGCAGGCAGGGTCTAGGATACAAGCCTACGCTGTCAGCCCAGGGTTGGTGGGCACAGCCATCTTTGACACTGCTGCTGGGCCCTTGAAGGGCCTGGTCCAGCCAGTGATACGGTGCATTGCCAAGACACCTGCACAAGTAGGCCCAGAGCTCAGCTTGCAGGCCAGCTGCTTACTAAAGCTGGCTGCAAGAGGTTGTTGCTGATGCCTGCAGGGCGCCGAGACACCCTTGTATGCTGCCATAGCTGCTGACATTCCACATGGCAGCCTCTACCTGCATGACTGCAAGCCTGTACAGCCATCTTCTGCAGCGAGCAACCCTGAACAAGCTCAGCAGCTCTGGAGAGCCTGCTGTGAGGAGGTTCAGCTGTCTGCCAAAGGCCTTGGCAGCCCAGGAGAGGCTTAGAGTAATGTCAGCAGTGGCAATCAACAAATGTTTCACAGCATTTGCTGCGGGTTGACTTCACTAAGCTCAATTCTAAGCACAAAACATGACACTCTTGAAAAGACCGGCAGAGAAGTGCAGTGCTGGCTGTGGTGTGCTCAGCAAATTGCAGACCATGTCCAGAATGCAGCAGCTTCTAGGTGAGGAGATCTAAGCTCAACAGGAAACTATCATTGTGGCGCCAGTGTTCAGGAAGCTCCAGACAGCTTGTGGGCCAGGCCAGTGTTAACTGCGTCTGCAATTGTGTCATGGCGCGCCTAGCAGGCATCAGCTGTATCTGTAACGTCAGCCAGGCGGCCAACACTGTCTGGCTGACTGTGGCTGATTCAAAAGCCTGGTGCTCTTTCCTGGGCAGCAAGTGCATGCTTGCTGCCGCTGGGGCGACCGATGGCATCTGCACCTGGCAGCACGACAGCCCAGGCAGATAGCAGCCGCAGGGTGTGCAACCTTTGCACAGATGCTGGGGGCAAGCAACTCCAGAACAGAGCTGCAGCGCCTGCAGGCAGATGACTCTTGCCAGGCAGCCCCTAGATGGCTTCTGGCTGTTCTCATGGCTGCCTGGCAGACTGCTCCAGTTCCAGAGCTTTAATGCTTGGCTGGGGGCTGGCAGGAGGGGAGGCATTGCATTTGCCGGCCCGCAAGGCGGCAGCTGGGGCCTCACCAAAGGTGAGGAGAAAGCTACGGTGGTGCCACCAGACCCAGTATCCTGGCTCACCTTGGCAGCAGACCCCTCAAAGACATAGCAGCCAGCTCCCTCCCTGATGTGCTCCCAGTGCTTCCAATTGACAGGGGGACGGCCATGATGCCAATGCTGAGCCTACTGACCTGCCTCAGCACTTGTCACTTGCCAGCAGCAGTGCCATGGCTGCCCGTGACTGCTGCTGCTGGCGGCCTGACACTGGCTCAGAGAGCCAGCCCCCTTGCCAAAAGGAGAAGACTTCAGACACGCAAGTCTGCAGTGCACACAATGCAATGCTTACAGTGCAGTGAACAGCCTTCGATGGTCCAAGTGGGGTGCTGGTGCATGAGCTCCTGTGCTGACCGCCCTAGCCGGACATCCCCCTCACCTCTGCATCCCTGGCATTGTAGCTGAGTACTGCATCCAATGCTGCAGCAGGGCTTTTCCGACCAACCTGTCAGCACCACCTCCGTGCCTGCACTCCCCCCAGCTGGCAGACAGCATGCCTGGTGGCTGCAGTGGACCGGCAATGCTGCGCAGCAGGCTGGGCTTTGCCTCTGGAATACCAGCTGTGGCAGTGCTGGCATGTTTGCAACTCCTGTGCAGCCTGCCTCTACTGCAGCTGTCAGCGCCTGCTGCAGCACAGCAATGTCATCAACAGTGGCATACTTGCCAGGGCATTGCATCTATACATGCAAGGCCGGTCTAGGGGTGCTGCCCATAGCAGCATCTGCGCCTGCAGGTTGGGGGCCTGAGGCGCTGCTGACCTTCTGCACAGGCCTCGCACACAGGATGTCGCCTATCACCATTGAGCTCGTCATGCTCGATGTTTTTCATGTACAATGTCCGTTTCCCTTCTGGGATCTCCACTCCAGATGCACTATCAAATGCATGCAAGTCAGTCCCATGTGCAAGGCCGACCCCTTCTGTTAGGCAGACCGCAACAATATTGGCACAACAGCAATAGGCACTGTGCCAGAGGCCGCAGGCTGCCCTGTTCTGCATCCTTCAATCCCAACACTAACAGTGGGCAGGCTGATTACTTGCTGATCTGCAGTCCTACCGAGGTGCAATGCCGCTGACTTTGCGCCCAACCTGCAGGCTCCAGGTCCATCTTGGATGCCTTCTTCCTGGGCCGCGCCTTTGCAGGCAAGCTGTAGTGTAGACACCTGCAATCTGTGCCTGCGCAGCCCTTTGGCAAGAGAATGCAGTTCATCCTGCCATGCAGAGACCCTGAATGACCGGCTGGGAGCAGCTTTGGGAGAAGCACTAAGCGCTGTCAGTCGCGCAGACGCTGAAAGGCGGCAGCACTTCAGGTGAGGACAGACAGTTCCAGCCAAGCCCGTGCGCAGCTTAAGCCAGCTCTCACATGTCAATGTGCTGCACAGAGAGTTTGAAGATGAGATTAGGGAGCGAGCAAATGCTGCACTGCAAGGTGCTGAGGCCAGCGCCAGCAGGGGTCCCATGGCAGCATCCAGGCAGGGGCCGCCTTATACAGCCGCCATGACCACGACAAGTGAGGTCTGGGGTGGTACAATGCTGTGCTGCCAGTGTTCAGCATGCATGTGACTGAACTGCTCACAAATATGCTGCACTGCAGACTACCGAATCCCAGGCACCAGGCCTGTCACACCAAACGTGTCACTGGTTGATTCTTTGGACCTTCAGGTGACTGCACAACAGCTCTAGATTGCTCTGGCAAACAGCCACCTGAAGTGTACTGTCTTCTTGTGCAGGAGACAGTGGATGAGCTTCGCGCAGAAATAGCCAGCACTAGGGCAGAACTAAACATGTACAAGCAAGCAGCAGCAGCTGCTAGCAATCAGATTAAATGACGTTGCAAGCTTGCAAATGGGGAACACAGTAGCAATGACCAAATCATGTTGAACGTGGTCATTCTTGCTCACTTCTGTTGCAGCTCATATACTTGCATGTATGTCTCTGAAAGTGCCACCATCTGCGGCAGAATGTCAACGACCCTGAGGTCCTGGGCCTCATACCAAGCATCCTCGCTCTTCCTGTGCACATGAAGGCGGTAGCTGCCCTTGCCAGGCTCGCCATCGTGCACCATATTGCCCACAAGGTCATACTTGGATGGCAGCTTGCCAGCGTTGCCTGCAAGGCAACCGCTCAAACTGTCAGGGTGCAGCTAGCTTGCTGAGAAAGGGCATTTGAGGCTGCTCAACTTTTGGAGACCTGGCTCAGGCTGTAGATGTGATCACTCACCAACAGAGATTGCACCTCTGGTATGGCTCTGGCCCAGCAACACTCATGCAAAACTCAGACTCAGCAGGTGGGAGCAAGCTGCCTGCAGCTACAGCAAATGTCCTGCAAACTGGCCACATCACTCACACCTGCAGGCACAGGAATGATGTCCGCCAGCTCCAGGTTCTTTACAGGGAAGTTGACGATGGTCGGGTTCTTCTCCAGGTAGAAGCGATTTTTGGTAAAGCGCTTGATGTGCAGCACCAGGAATGTGGGCAATTTGGTGATGCGGAAGCGCCGCCTTCCTGCCTTGATGTCGTCGGTGGTCTGCTGACCGTTGAATTTGTGCAACAGATCAAAGATGGGCACCTGCAGTGCAGGATGCAGCTGGGCAAGTGGATGCAAACAGACCTGGAGCAAACTTGACTTGGAGTCAACGTAAATGCAGCGGGTCATGTGCAGACGCACAGGAGTCACTGTCGCTTGCAGCAGTTGACACCTAGGCAGGTCTGCTAGCAAGTAGCAAGCATCCTGCAGCTGGTACATGCTGAAAGCAAATTGAACAAGAGACACCACGTCTGCAGCTCATCAACAATCAGCTGAACACCTCAAACCTGAACGGCAGGCTTTCTGCAGCCATCCTGCACCAAAGAGTGCCCATACAGCGTGCTCCCGAGCCCACCTGGGGAATGATGTTCTGCTCCATCACATCCTTGTAAAGGGGCGCTGCAGGCAGGTCCAGCCCCAGGAACAGAAAGGGCATCCTGTCCACTGCATCCTCCACCTTGCCCTTCACATCCTTCTTCTCTGCAGCCTTGCCTGTGCCAGCCTCTGTTGTGATCTCCAGCTCGCCCTGCGCGCACAAGCATGCTGCTGAGTCATTGGCAAGCCTGAGAAGGCGCGGAAGCCAGCAGCGCCCTGGGATGCAGGCATGCAGTTGCCTTTCAGCATCTGCAAAGGGCTCCATGCCCTGAGCGCAATGCCAGGAACCAGTTTGAGATGCAGCAGGGCCGTCCTTGCTTGCTCCCACAAGGTTGGGTGGCAGCAGTGTGATGGCAGGCGGGTTCATGTTTGGACAAGGCAGAGGATCACCTGAAAACACCTTGAGATGATGCTCGGCCTCTTGCGCTTGCCCCCAGTGAGGTCGGTGTGCAGCTGGTTGATGAACCAGGACCAGAATTCCAGGGCATCGCTCTGCTTCTCAATGGTGAAGCGCTTATTGCTGGCAGCCATGACTGCCTGCATGAACTCGTGAGGGCTGACCTGCAGCAGGCAGACACGGTGGATCCCGCCTGCCGGAATGCAGGGGGGGGTTCCATGTGCAGCAGCAGGGCAGACAGCATGAGGCAGCCCAGTGGCAACCAAGCCCTCACTCTTCTTACGTCAGCCTGCTGCACTGTTGAGCTGCTGTCTGGCACTGCATGCAGGCTATGAGCAAGGTCCAACAGGCTGGCCTTTTGCGGCCAGGCCACAGCTACACTGTCGGCCTGACAGCGGCCTGATGGGCAGCTGCTGCAATGCCTTGGTACCCGCCATAGCAGCAGCGGCCATAGATAGCAGTCCAGCAGCCTGCTTGGGCCCCATCAGTTTTGGGGGGGACGGGGGGGACACCTTGCGCAGCAGCCGCATGATGCAGGATAGGTAGATCTTGGGTCATCTGGCCACAGATAGCCCCCACCTGGCCCTTGAAGTTCCGCGGGTTCCACACTTTGCGCAGCAGCTCGCCAAAGTGCTGCACTAGCAGAGAGCGGCAGTCTGCGTAATTGCTGGGCATCAGAAAGAAGTCACGGATAGGTGTGATCCTGGCCAAGATCTGGACGACAGTGTTGGCGTAGTCATTGTTCTTCATGTTGTTCAAGCCCACCTGCAGGGGCACACCTCTTGTATCAGATTGCAGAATGTTGTTAAGCATGTGTGCCATGCAGCTGCTCGGCCCTGCTGAAGACATGGGCCTTGAGCGAGCTGCAGGCCAGCGTTGTTCACCAGCATTTGCTGCCCGGCCTCAAGTGCAGCCTTGAAGCTGAGGGACCAGGCTGTGCTGTCAGATGTCACAGACTTTACCCAGGACTTCCCAGCCGGCTTCCAGGTGTTGTCGAGCCTGATCAAGTGCACACAGCCAGAGCAGCATGGCAGCAGATGCAGATGGCCAGCATGTATGTCCCATTGAAACCCACAAGGCCTGGCATATAATCGCTCCCATCCAGCGCCCTTGCCCATGTCACATCGCTGTCCAGCTTGGCAATCTGTAGACAGAGGCAAGAGATAAGACTGCATGAGGTGAAGCTGCGCATAGCAGCAGCGCCAGGCAGCTGCGGCTGATCAAGTCTACAGTCTGCAAGGCTAAATGAAAAGTGCTATGACAGGCAGGAGGACAGCTCTGGGATACATGACGGCAGGTCTGCCAGAGTCTCTGTGATACAGCTATGGCATGCACCTCTTCTGGCTTGAACAGGGGGTTCAGCACATGGCGAATGACATCAAGGGAACGGTCCTCCACCTCATACATGTCTGGCAGGCAATACACCTGCACCAGCAACCAGCCAGTGAGCTGGGGAGTAACCAGTCAACTGGAGAGCAGCCAGGTGGAGACCAGTCAGGCCATCTGCCAGAGGGGTCAGCCAATGGGCTGGGCAGCCAGCCCACATGAGAGGTCATTCGCAATGTCGTTGAACTGCTGCAGCAGCACTTGAGCAGACAGGCCCGATGAGATCGTGCTGCCTCTGATGAGGGGACATGAAAGTGCCTTTGTCACACACCCTGCCATTTGCCAGTTTCATGAACATATGGTGGTTGTGCTCCAGTGAGTGAGTGTAAGCATGCGTGTTTGGGCCCCGCCCCTGCAAGGTAGCAGACCTCTGCGTCACAGGAAACAAGCGCAGACCACTGCTTTGGTGGTGAATCAAGGCATGAGCAGGGCTGACCTGGAAGTACTTGCCACAGACCAGACAGGCATAGACATTGACTGGGCTCAGGGACACTGAGCAGCACTTCTCGAAGTCAAAGTCCAGGTTCTGCAGGGCAGCAAGCGCCAGCCGAGTGCAACACACTAAGAACGCTCAGCATGCTTGCCAGGGCTGCAGGGGCAGGTCACCTGACGAGAGATGGTGTCCAAGTAAGGACACTCTGTGCCTTTTCTGACATGCCTGCCCTGCGTGGGGGGCTGCCACCTCTCCTCTTCATCAGGATCGCCATTTTGAGCCTCAAGGACAGGGTTGCTGGCATGCAATTCACTCATGATGGCACCTGACGTTCTGCTCTTTTTGGTCGCAGAACCGTCCCCCTCACCATCACTGTCAGCTCTGGGACGCTTTGTGCTTGCCATCAGACCAATTTGCAGCTGTCAGTTTCAACCGGGGAGTGAATCAAAACCTGTTCAAAGACCTGAAGCTTTGACTGGCCTCTGTAGGGCAGAGTAGACCTGCCTTATTCAAGAAAGCTCCGCTGGAACACTGGCAAGATCTCACAGAAAGCTTGCGTGGCCCATTATTCTGACACAGTTGTGATGCAGGGTGCCTCGATTCACCTAAGGCCCTGCACAAAGTCTGTCTGGCAATGGCCACGTGGAAAGCACTTGGACTGCCCAGCTCGATCTGGCTGTGCCCTGAAAGCTCACCACAGCACCATAGCTGCCCGGCGAATTGCCAGGTACACGGCCAGGCATGCACAGCTGCGATCCCAGACAGAGCACTTTGTGAAGGAGCTTGAGGAGCAGGGGTTCGAGGAGGCCGAGGAAGGAGTGGAAGAGGAGGAGCTTTCTGGGCAGGCCAGTGACCTCCAGAGCCAGCTGGAAAGCTTGAAGAACCAGGTGAGTTAGCTGTGCATGTGCTGATGCCGACACAAAAGCATGAAAGTAACCTGCACTTGATCTGCACTGCAGGTTCAGCTGCTTCAAGAAAGGATCGATGCTCTGTATCATGATGCCTTCCAAGGCATTGGCATGCATTTGGAGGGGAAGGAGGAGCTCAAAGACTTCGACCTGCTGCAGCTGCAAAACCTGTCTGAGGCAGCCTTTGGCCAGCTGGGACGCACTCAACCCAAGGCAAGCATATCTCATGCTGTCGTCGTTGTGACCACAACAGTTTGGCACTGTCCCCATTCTGATCCAGACAGGTCTGCTACGGCACTCAGGCGTTGTCGAGTGGGCAGCATGTCCTTGGCAACCCTTGGTCGTCCACGACCCCTGAGGCGGTGACCGGGAGGTGCAATACTAAATTCCTAACAGGATGACGGGAGAGCACCACCCCTTTTCCACAAAGTTGCGTAGGCTGCAGTTCAACGTCTGGCTGCCTCCAGGTCATGCAGGCATTGCTGCGTGCTCGGGAGCGCACAGACCCTCCCGGCTGGAAGCAGGCACAGCAGCGGATCCAGGAGGCAAAGCTGCAGCGCCAGCGCCTGCAGCGAGAAGTGGAGGACCTGGAGGCTGCCCTGGACCACTCATACAGGGAGGGCAGGCTGCGCCCAGGAGGTGTGTGGGCACAGCATGCTCTGCTTGTGTGAAGAAGTCTGTAGGATGCAGGCAGCAGCGTGGCATGCACACTGCATCAGAAGATGTACTACACGAGTCTGGCAGCTGCAACGGCTGCCCTGTCTGGCAGGACAGGAGGCACTGTTTGGTTGACGGTCGGGCGCTCGTGGCTGGCTGTCTCCTGATCTCATGAACTTGTCAAAGGCACTCGATGTGCACTGTTCCCACTGAGCTGCGTGGGATTGGCGTGCTGATCAGTGCTGAGGGCAGATGTGCTGTGGAAATCTCTGAGGGCGCCTCTGCCAGGCGAGAGTCCAGGCACCATCGGCGGCAGGGGCTCTGCCGGCCCCGCCGGCCTGCGAGCCTGTCAGCCAGGAGCGCTGTGTACCACTGGTGCCAGGCCGGCTGCCTGCAAAGTCCCTGTCAAGGATACCCTGCATCAGGCGAAAGCCTTCGCCGGCAGGCCACACAGATTGAGCATGGAAGATGCAGGCCATGCTTCCCAGGTGCTGCGATTTGACCTGACAGCCCTGTCAACAGCGCCGAGCAAGGGGCCTGCAAGGCTGGCTGGAGTTGAATGCAAGTTGTCACTCTGCAAGTCTCCTGTTGCAGGTACAGACATGGGAGACGCTGCTGACGCTGTCATGCCCACTGCCGGCCAGGGCATTGCCAAAATTTGCCTCATCACAGGCTTTGAGAGCTTCAACTCAGGCCTGTACCAGCAGGTAATGCCAGCCATGCTCAAAACTGCTCCTCTCGCTGACTGCTGCAGGCCACCTCACACATTGCCTCGTGGGTGAGAAGTCAGGGAGCTTGTGGTGCTGTGCAGGTAGCTCACGAGCTCAGACAGAAGATTCCCAATGTTCAGTTGATGGTATTCAGCGACAGAGACCTGGACCCTAACAGGGCACAAGTTGAGGCAGCACTGGATGGGGCTGATGTGTTCTTTGGCTCCCTGCTATTTGATTATGATCAGGTGAGACCGCAAAATGTGAGATGTGGATGATCAAGCTGCGCCAACAGCCAAACCCCCCCTCCCCCCCACCCCAGGCAATGCCCTTCAAAGCTACGCTGGCTCACTACAGTGTTGCCGTGCTTGGCAGGTGGAATGGCTGCGTGCCAGAGTCGATAAGATTCCTGTCAGGCTGGTCTTTGAGTCTGCACTGGAGCTGATGAGCTGCACAGAGGTTGGCACATTCCAGGTCAGTGAGCAGCTGGGGCAGCGAAGCCCTTGGTGCAGATTATGGGTGCCTCTGCAGAGCTTGTCCTGCTCATAGGGTGCTGCTGGCAGGTCAGCCATCATGCAAGTGGCTGCTGATCTGGCCCACTGAACTGTGCACTTGCCAGGCAGACACTTCGACAAATCATGCGTGAGTGTCCCTGTCATGTTTGGAAGAACTTGTGCCATGCAGATGAAACCCTCAGGCAAAGGCTCTGGCCCGCCGCCAGCCGTGAAAAAACTGCTCAGCATGTTTGGCAGCCAGCGTGAGGAAGATCGCATGGTAGGGTATCTGTCATTCCTCAAGGTTGGGCCACAGCTGCTCAGGTTCTTGCCAGGTGGGAGGCAGCCATGATGGCACAGGTCTTGGCTGGCCTGCCAGTGTTGTGCTGTTCATGAGCAGCACAACTTTTGCCAGCTTGACACCTTGCTCATCTCATGCAAACTCCTCTGCGGTAATGCTCAGGCATCCTGCCCTGCCCCTTATTGTCAGCCCAGCTATGCGGCCTGTGTCTAAATTTGGTCTTGCTGTCATGCAGGCAAGAAAGCCAGGGACCTGCGCAACTGGCTCACCATCTATTCCTACTGGAACCAGGGTGATTGCCTGCTCAACAGCCCCTTTCCTCTTGTCAAGTTCCCGCAGGCCAAGCAGAGACCGCCCAGCACCCAGTGCATATTGCTGCAGCGTCAAAGCTTTGGGCAAGCCCTGCTTGGCAAGCACCTCCCTGAATGCTGGCCTGCCCGTCAGGTACTAGGATCTACAGGTGGCTTGCCGGGTGCGTACGGCCCTCAAATGCTTGCTCCTGACTGCACTTGGTGTGGCTGCAGGTGGCCTGCAAAATGTGACATCCATGTTCACCTTCTTGGTGGACCAGTACCTCCAGCCAACGGGGGTCCCAGTGGCCAAGCTCCTGGAAACGCCTCCCCTAGGTCAGCATGCGCAGCAGTCCCCATGGGTGTGCTGCAGTTAACCCTCACTTGTCTGCCTCACAGAGCCGTGCTCTGATTGTGTAGTGCCTGCTTTTTTGTCTGCTGGCGGCTGTGTTGGTATCTTTCATCAAAGCTGCAGACTCCCTGCACACTGACTGTGAAGGGGGCTGCTTTACCTGGCCTGCTGACTGCAGGCATCCCTTGCATTCATGGCTGTTGCAGGGTGTCTACACCCTGACTACAGTGGCTACTTCACCTCGCCGGCAGACTTCATGAAGTGGTATGCCCAGCATGGCCCCCTGAAAGGCGATGCCAGCATGCCCACTGTGGCAGTGCTTTTATACCGCAAGCACGTCATCACCGAGCAGCCCTACATTGCGCAGCTGGTCAGGTGCATGGAGATGGAGGGCATCAGGCCTGTGCCTATCTTCATCAATGGCATTGAGGCTCACACTGTGGTGAGCACACAGCCAGCTGGCGGGGTCAAGTGTCCCCAAGAGCAGCCCTTGAGCTCCTTGTGTACTTGAACACAGTAGTCACTTCAGCAATGGCATCAAGGCTCACACTGAGATGAGCACACGGCCGCTGACAGCCTGCAGGCTTTCACAAGCTGTGCCTTGCCTGCCTGCCACTGCTGATCTGCAAAGCTCAAATTGACAAGCCCTCTGCTTTGAGCTCTGGATGAGGGCTCTTGTGAGCATAGGCCCTTGTGTGAGCATAGACACCTTGCCAGTCACAAACTGCACATTGCCCTCTTGACATAAACAGCCCTGGAACTCTGCCTGCGCAGGTGCGCGACCTGCTGACCAGCCGTGATGAGCAGCAGCAGCCTCAGCAGGGCCGCCAGGCCAACCCCAGCCTCAAGAGGGATGCCTTGATGGTCGATGCTGTAGTTAGCACGATAGGCTTCCCCCTGGTGGGCGGCCCTGCAGGTAGGAACATCATCACGCTGTGGAAAAGAAGCATTAGTGCTGTGTCCAGCACCCTTGGGTGCCTTGAGTGGGCAGTCTTCATGGTATGAGGATAGCCGTGCAGCTTGAGATTCTGTGGGTCTGCCTGACGTGCTGCTGTGGTAAGCTATGGCTGCCCTGGAACAAGGTTCTCCACAGAGGTGATTTTCAAGGGTGGCAGGTGCTTCAAGGTGGCAGGTGCTGCTCAATGCTGCTGAGTGCTGCAGCCTCATTATGTGACTGCAGGCACCATGGAGGGGGGGCGCCAGGCTGATGTTGCTAAGGGCATCCTGGGCGCCAAGAACTTCCCCTACATTGTTGCTGCCCCGCTGCTTCTCCAGGTGGGGGTGGTGACAGCACCTGCTGAGCTGACAGGCGAATCAAAGGCACCTGCTGGCCTAGGCCTCAGTTGAGGCAGCAGGCTGACCCTCGCATGCTTGTGCTTCCAGCTCCACCCATGTTGCATGCATGAGCCACCTGCATGGTCACTGCTGCTTGCACTGCATTGATTGCATGTGCCGCCTCTCCAATGATGTTTCTCGCTTGTAGGATATGGGCAGCTGGACTGCAGTGGCATTGCAGGTCTGGCAGGCCTGAACTTGTTCCTGCCCTCAGAATGTCTTGCCTGCAGGGGGTTGTGAACAGCCATTGCAGGCCAGTACAACCTGCTGACAGGGGCTGCTGAAGGACAAGCAACAGGCCTCTGCCCTGTCCACAGAGCTGCACCTGCAGAGCTGCAGTAGTTAGAGCTGCACCTGCCGCCTAAATGTCTCAGATAAAGCTTCCTGCCTGCAGGATATGGCCAGCTGGACCCGGGACGGCATCGCAGGCCTGCAGAGCGTGGTGCTGTACTCCCTGCCGGAGCTGGACGGCGCCATTGACACTGTGCCCCTGGGGGGGCTGGTGGGCAATAACATTTTCCTGGTCGCCGAACGCGTCAAGCGCCTGAGCCAGCGCATCAAGAAGTGGGTGCACCTGCGGCAGACCCAGGCCCAGGTGCGAGTCACAAAAGTGAAACTCATGACGTCAATGAGGTTTTGTTTGTAGCAGTCGCTCAGGAAATGCATGCATCTGCGGCAGACTACAGCCCAGGGGCAGGGCTGGGGCATCTGCCCTGCCTGTGCAGGGTGTTCAGCTTTCCCCAGTCAGTGCTGCAGGCAGTGCATGGAGCACGCCTGCAGCAGACATGAGCACCAACACAGCTTGCACAGGCACCATGCATGTCTGGCTGGCTGCCGATGAGTACCCACCTGGCACCCCAATGATGTGCTGTGATGTCTGGGAGGCTGCAGCTGCAGCTTCTCACTACGTTCCTGGTGGCCCTGCAGGAACGTAAGATTGCCATCTTGCTGTACGGCTTTCCTCCAGGAGTGGGGGCCACTGGAACAGCTGCCCTCCTGAATGTGCCACAGTCCCTTGCTCACCTCCTGCAGAGGTGAGACAGCAGCCTGCCTGTTGCTGTGCCACAACCTGAGAACAGCCCCTGCAGAGGCAAGAGATCAGCACACACTATGTGTGCTGTTTACCAAGTCACAATGAAACCAGGTCCAAGCTTTGTGGCAGGGCGTGACTGCCAACTGCCTCTGTGTATCCCGTTTGACTTGGATGCCAGCTGGACTGTGCTGCCTGCAGTCTAAAGGATGCTGGGTACAATGTTGGGCAAGCTGTGGGCACAGATGGCAACATTGATGGAGAGGCCATTGTGGCAGCTCTCAAGATGCAAGAAGACCAGCGAGCCATCTACAAGGGAAAGCTGGGCATCGAGAAGAGGTGCGCCACTTCTTGCTGAGCCTGCCAGCTTGACTGCTTTACATGAAATGTATTGCTTATGGTGTCCCAATGAAGAGGGGGCTCTCCTCTGCTTTGCAAGTCATGACTGAGACTGCCGCACTCTATTGATGCATAGCAGCAACATTCGCACTTTGTCTGCCATCTACGATCGATGTGGCATCAACAACACTCCTGCCCAATGCCAGGGCTCTAAGAACGTGCAGACCTGTCATGCATCAGCAATAGCAATGGCAGCTCCACCTGCAGACTTGATGAGTGGTTTTTGATGCAGGGGTGCTGGGGATGCAGAGGCCTTTGGGGGTACAGCCACTGCAGCTGAGGTCAGTCCTGCAGAGCTCAAGGACATGCTGACCTACCCTGACCGCTGGGGACCCACTGAGTGGGGGCCCATCCCCTTCCTGCCAGAGCGCGATGTCCTGGTGGCCAACATGGAGAGGCAGTGGGGCCAGCTGGACTCCTACAGGGGTATCTCCACGTCTGCTGCAGGTGACTGGCTGCTGCAGGTGTCCTGCCTGCCCATCAAACAGATGCACCCCTGCATGAGGCTGGGAGCCATGAAGACAGCACCGCTGCCTGCTCAGGGTGCAGACACCGTCTGCACAGTGCAGACTGGCCTAGGGGGCTGTGCAACTCCCTCCGGCTGCAGCTGCTGCTCGTCCGCACCTGCACACCACCAGCGGGGCTGCCCCTGCCTGGCTGTGGCAGCTTGGCCGCGGAATGTTTGTCAGGGGCTCAGCAGCTGGCAGGGGACCTTTCTGCAGTGTTTGGTCTCAGCACATGCTGCTGGAGTTCCTCTCCTGCTGCTGCTGCGTACGAGTTTGCCTGCCCAAGTGCTGACTGGCACCCTTCTGCCTGCTGACCTTACTAGCCAGCCAATGTAAAAGCTGCTGCGCTGCACCTGCAGGCAACTGCATGGTGACCGGCCTGCAGCTGGGCCATGTGTGGATTGGCGTTCAACCAGCGCTGGGCGTGGAGGGTGACCCCATGCGCCTGCTGTTTGAGCGAGACCTCACTCCCCACCCGCAGTACGCAGCCTTCTACAAGTGGCTGCAGCAGGGGTACCAGGCTGATGCGGTGCTGCACTTTGGCATGCACGGCACTGTGGAGTGGCTGCCTGGCGCTCCCCTTGGTGAGTGGGGTGTTGAGGGGTAGTGCTTGGCAACTGTAGTGCTGCATGTTGTAGCACACGCATGAGACTGGGTGAGTGCATTCGGAAAGTTGCTGAGAGGGGTTTGCAGGCAGCAGTGCTGCAATGCAGTGGGCAACCCATGATTGACTGGGTGCCACACATTCCCTCTGCTTGTTCTGTTGTAAGGGCTGCCCTGGCACAGCTGGCCCTTCAAGTGCAGCAGCAGGGCCATGCCATGTGGCGGCGCAGTCTTCCTTGGTATAGGGAGGGCCTCCAGGACCTCACTTGTGCAGTCGCTGTGGAAGTCTTGACGAGAAGCAGCAAGTCAAGATCTGGACTGGCAGGGGAAGCAGAACACCTCTGTGCAGCAGCTTCACTGCTGCAGGCAACTCTGGTCTATCCTGGTCAGACGTCCTCTTGGGAGACCTGCCCAATGTGTACGTCTATGCCTGCAACAACCCGTCTGAGTCTATCCTCGCCAAGCGCAGAGGCTATGGCACCATTGTCAGCCACAACGTGCCACCATATGGCAGGTAGGCCTGCCACAAGCATATCTCTACCCTGTTGGCTGCAGCATGTAAGGAGGTGCGCTTTCCAAAGGACTTTGCTACAGAGGCAGTGGGTGGCCTGGTGCCTGATGCTGGCTTGGCAATGTGATGCGCTCATTGTCACCAATATAGCCCTGGCCAGCTCATTGCTGGCAGGTCTGCGTCAAACACCTCTCTGAGCCAGAAGCACTGCTTTGCTGTACAGCCAGGCTGCACAAGCCTGTTGTCTCAGGTACAGGTAACCTGCAGGGCTGGCCTTTACAAGCAATTGTCCGAGCTAAAAGCGCTGGTGGACGAATATCGGGAGAATCCTGTGGCCAATGCCTCGCTGAAGGGGCCCATTGTGCAAAGCCTGACCCAAGCAGGGCTGGAGCAGGACTGCCCACTCCAGCCTGCCAAGCATGGCGCTGCTGAGGCTGGCACAGAGATGAGTGAAGAGGCAGCGGAACAGATTCTGGATGCAGACTTCACGGAGTGGGTTGGCAGAGTCTACGTGTATCTCCAGGTGGGTGGACTAAGCTGGCTGCCAGACATGTACGTGGGGCATGTCCCTGGTGGTCTGAAACACGCCAGGACTGGTGCCTGCTTCTCAACAAGACACCTTAGAGTGGCGACAATCAGCAACACACCTTCAGAGGCTGCTTCGAACAAGCTGGGTGCATTTACAGGACCTGTGTCCAGCCTGCTGCCGCTGCTTGCAGGTTCTGGAGCAGCGTCTGTTCTCAGAGGGCCTGCATGTGCTGGGCAAGCCGCCCAACCCTGACCAGATGCAACAGTACCTGGGAGCCTACTTTGGGGAGGCCCTGTCTGCTGAGGCAGTGGAGGCAGTGGCCTGCAGCAATGGGGGTGGCTTGGACGATGTACGAAGCCGCCTGGAGAGAGTGTATCAACAGGTAGGCTTGTGGCAGCTGCTCTTCAGATCAGGGCAAGTCTTGCGGTGGAGCCTGCCCTGTGCAGCAGCTGCTTTTGGGCTTTGTCATGCAAGCATCTTGGCAAGCCCTGCAATGTGCTGTCTGGAGGCTTGCTGGTGAGGGAAATGCGGGTGAGGACCTCAGTGTGCGCACTGCCTAGCACTGCTGTGGCTGAGCCCGCTCTTATACCAGTGGTTTGCAGGCTGCATCGGTGGTGCAAGGTGGCGCCAGAAGTGCAGAGCCATCCCCTGTGTCACTCAGCACCATGCTGTGCCTGCAGAGTGAACCCTCCACCAGTGGCCGCAATGGGCAGAACAGCAGCACTGGCAGCGACTCAGTGCGCATCCCGGCTGTTGATGAAGCAAAGCTGACAGAGGCACTGGAGATCAAGGAGCTGTTAGAGCAGAACACGGAGGAAGTGCAGTCCATCCTGCGAGTGAGCACTGCCTGCCATCGCTGTGTCATGTCGCAGCATAGCAGCCTCTGTGGGGTGACATGCCACGCGCAATGCCAGGCTGGACTCAATGGACAGCAACCTGTGTGGCAAACTCAAGGCAATGTATATGTCTGCCAGCAGCATGTTGATGAAACCTGAGCTCTCGCTGCAGGCCTTGAATGGGGAATACATACAGCCTGAGGCTGGCGGCGACTTGCTGAGAGATGGAGCTGGCGTGCTGCCAACAGGTCAGCTGCCCAACAGCATGCAGAGATGCACGTGGCTGGAAGGGAGTCCCTGGTGCTACCAGCCTCAAGTCTCTGCCTTCTCAGCACTATTGGGCACTGCAGTCTGCACTGCTGCACATGCATTGCTGAGCTCTTTCGTCCAACACCAGCAGCAGTGGGTACTGTGTCACTGCTGCATGGGCCCAGACAACTTCAAGTTGGCTGGCATGCTGGGCAGCCAGTGCTGTTACGCCTACCATGCCCTCTGATTGGCGTGTGCCATGCCCATACCTCACGTCTGATGAGGGTCTGCAGCAAGGTGCCTTCTGCGCGTTGCCTGCAGTCAACCAGGCGGCAATGCAGGTGCCATCCCATGCTCCCTGCAGGGCGCAATATTCACGCGCTGGATCCCTACCGCATGCCCAGCCAGGCTGCCCTGGATAGGGGACGAGCGGTCGGGCAGGGCATCATTGAGGCACACCAGGCGGCCAACGACGGACAGCTGCCTGAGACTGTGGCGGTGAGCGCCCTACGCGCAGGCATGGACCTGAAGTGCAGCAGTGTTGACCTCGGTATGAGGCGTTGGCCAGCACACGCAACGTTTCAGAGCAGAGGGAGCCCAGTGCTCCTCTGAGGCTGTGTGCTTCAAGGATTGCTTGATATGCCTGGCTCTGCCTGCGCGAATGTTGCTCTTCCGCTCCTTGGCTTATTTTTTGGGGGATCTATGGCCTTGGCGCTGCAGGGCTTGTGCCAGAAGTCAAAGAGCTGCTCGCTTGAGTGGCTTGATGCGGGAATGCCACTTTGACTGAGCTTCCCTATGCTTGTGCAGGTGAACTTGTGGGGCCTGGATGCCATCAAGACCAAGGGCGAGTCTGTTGCCATTGTGCTGCACCTGGTGGGTGCCCGCCCAGTCCGGGAGGGCACCGGCCGCATTGCACGATTTGAGATGGTGCCGCTGGAGGTGAGCCACCTAGAACATGTTCAAGGGGCGCATAGCACGCTGTCCATCCCATATGCTGAGTCTGCTGCCTCAGACGGCATGCAGACACTCCTAATGTCAGCCCACTCTCTTGTAGGGTGTGCGTGTCGTGCTCACAAACCTGCTGGCGCTGTGTCTGCACAGCTTGTGTATGCTGCGCCAGAATCCTTAAGGATTCAGACACTTGTGACTTTGCAGTGGCTGGGAAACCCTGGCACTGACACCCTGTGATCTTGGACGGCATTCACTAGGTGTGCGGCACTATGGTGTCGCTCCTGACATCCGTCCCACCTGCGAGGCTGTGCCCTGCAGGAGCTGGGCCGACCGCGCATTGACACCCTGTGCAACATGAGCGGCATCTTCCGTGATTCCTTTCAAAATGTGGTGGACCTGCTGGACGACCTCTTTCGACGCTGTGCAGAGGCTGATGAACCCCCAGAGCTGAACTTCATCAGGTAGGCAGCTTGACAGCTGCCTAATCTATACCTGCAAACTGCACGCTGTCATGTTCTGGCACGCTGCTGTTCAACAAAACAAGCAGACAGCCCGTTGAGGAGTGCCATGCATGGCGGCTGTGGGTGCAGTGACGCCGGTGACTGACCTACCCTTTCACCTTTTGCAGGAAGCACAGTGGGGCCATGATACAAGACGGCCTGCAGCAGACGTCTGCCCGTCTCTTCAGCAACCCAGCTGGTGATTACGGCAGCATGGTGAACGAGCGCGTGGGGGCCAGCACCTGGGAGGATGGTGCAGAGCTTGGGGACACCTGGGCCTCTCGCAACGCCTTCTCCTATGGCAGGTGTGTGCGTGCGTGTGTGCTGGGCTTGACCCGTTCAGCTTGCTGCTGAATCAACCTTGTGCGCAGGGCGGAACATTCACAGCTCATTACGTGCTTTCTCTTGTTGCATGTGCACATGGCGAGCTGCTTCAGACACTTTATTCTGTCAGAGTGGGAGGTATGCCCAAGGGCAGGGATCAGCAGCTGGCATCAGCCTTCATTCAGTAGTCAATGTGTTTTGTGAGGCGAGGAATTGCCTACCCTCACTCCTGTTCAGCTGAACATGCAGCTTGCTGGGTGGCAGCATGTGGGCCTCTGCATGAAGATGGCCTTCAAAGCTGAGGGCAGCAAGCTGCTCTGATCCCAGCAACAATGCAAGACTGCTCTGTGCAGGGGGCAAGAAAGAGGCACCCCTCGGCCAGAGGTCCTGCAGTCCCTGCTGAAGACGACTGACAGGGTGGTGCAGGAGATCGACTCGGTAGAGTATGGTCTCACTGACATCCAGGAGTACTATGCCAACACTGGTGAGCCATGGCCCTGTCCCGCTGTGAGGCTGCAGATTGACATGACAAAAGTCTGGCACCAGCGTTTGCATCTGGATGACGGGGGTGGCCTGGCCCTGCCTGTTGCACCCAGCTGTGATAGCACAGCTTGCATGTGCCAAAGGTGTGTCCTTGCATCTTTTCAACTAAGACGTGTCACAGAACTGCTGCTTGGCTCACCTGGGCCAATGCAGCTGGCAAGGACCTGCCTCGATCTGGCTGTGTTCCTGAGACATGCCGGCTGCCAGGTTTGAGATGCGCCCTGGCGGCAACCAAGCAATGCTGCTGCCAGCAATGCAGGCGCGCTGAAGAAGGCGGCTGAAAGCGCCCGTGGGGATGGCAGCCGAGTGGGATGCAGCATTGTGGAGACCTTCAGCAAAAGCGCCAAACCCCGGGAGCTTGAGGAGGTCCTGCGCCTGGAATATCGCAGCAAGCTGCTGAACCCTAGATGGGCCAAGGCCATGGCAGGTGAGCTTGCTGAGCAAGCACCTGCCCTGGAAGTAGCACTTTGGTCACATACAGCGCCAGCAGAGCACCAGAAGGCGCTAATCTTGGAAAGGGGGCTGTGCAGCCTCAAGCGCTGTTCCTGTGGCAATGTCGCCCCCATTGCAGTGTAGGTCGCTGCCTGTATGTTGCACCAGTGTCAACGCTGGCAAGCGTGCTGCCCATTCCTCTGCAGATCAGGGCTCTGGCGGCGCCTTTGAGATCTCTCAACGCATGACAGCCATGATTGGGTGGGGTGCCACGACAGACTTCAAGGATAAATGGGTCTATGACCAGGCAGCCGACCAGTATGTCATGGACCATGCTATGGCTGACAAGCTGCGCAAGTGAGAACAGGGTACCAGATCTTGTGATGGGCGGTGTGCAGGCAATGTACGGATGAGACAATGGGCTGCGCACAAAAAGCGGCGGCAACTCACTGTGCAATGCTCTGTCGCTGCAGGAGCAATCCTCAAGCGTTCCAGAACTTGGTCAAGCGGTTCCTGGTAAGCCATGTCCCCTTTGACAGCCAGCAGTCTTCAGGCACTGTAGCAAATGCCTCTGTTAATCATGCAGGAAGCTTCTGGCCGTGGCATGTGGCAGCCTGATGATGACCAGCTGCAGAGATTACAGCAGCTGTACTCTGATCTGGACGAGCAGATGGAGGGATTGAGTGGAACCTGAAAACATTTACCTTATGCATGCTGCTATGTGGCTTCCCTTATCTTTCCTCCTTGTAACTCGCTTATCTTCGCCACAATGTCATCTCCCTGACGGTGCAAAAGACTCTCCCTGACAGCATAACAGGCGCAAAAACATTATAACATTGAAGAACTCTCCCGGACAGTTTCGAACTGTCGACCTCTCGATTAACAGTCGAACGCTCTAACCAACTGAGCTACGGGAGATCTGGTGAGGCCCTGTTTCTTGGCATGTAGATAAACAAACAGAGCTGCGTCAATGTGCCCGCCGATAGAGTTGGCGTAACTAGAACCCTTGCAGTGCGGGGCGTTTCCGGGGCTGTGTTACGTCGAGCCGTTAAAGTTGACGAGGGGACTATGTGAATTGCCTTCGTGTCCACTGCACGAGCTTCACAGCATCATCCATCTTGTCTCTCCCTGTTCAGGCAAATTTGCATCTGAGCAGTCGCCTGTGATATTGGTCAACCTAGGTTCCAGGGACGGATCTGCATGGATACAGGGGATCCACCGTTCAAAATGGCCTCTGCCATGGGCTCCTGCATTTCTTACCACGTTCCCCACGATCATGGCACATTACGCATTTGCCCTGCTGGCCACAGCCCTCCTGTCCGCCTCTGCAGCCCAGGCACAGGGCCTTTGCTTTGTCCAAGCTCCGCAGAGCTACAACTGCGCGGATGGCAGCATTTCTCGCATGGATGCTGTTACAGCAGCCATGGTTGCAGGGAATGGAGCACTTGCCAGACAGCTCCTTGATCAGTTATACCCAGGTGATCATCAGGGGCAGAGAATCTGATTCCTTCTGGGAGGATGTAGGCCATGTGCATACTGTTGTGAAGTTGATGCTGCATGTCACCTGCTGTTGCTGATGCTCGATTTGGCCCCCTGCAGGAGGGAATGGACTCTACCAGGTGCAGCCCAACGCCACTCTCATCGGCATTGCTGTGGGCCAGACCCAATATGCCTATGTGAATGCCAGCGGCATTGCCCCAGCAGTCCCTGCAGATGCCGACCAGTTGGGTGGCATGTTCCGCACCGCCTTTGCAGGTGATGAATATGGCCTCACGTGCATGCCACGCCTGCTCATCCGCTGCTGCCATCCAGCCAAGCTCGACAGCTATGTGTGACCAGGATCTCAGATGGCTGTGTCAGCTGTGTGCGGCCTCATGTGTCTGCAGACGTGATCACTGGCACACAGCACGCTGCTGTAGTCTTTACCTTGGACACGTTGCCTGCTGCCCACGACCGCAGCTCAACTTCCTGCTGTCTTATCTGCAGACCTGGACACCGGCGTGCAGCAGACAGCTGTGATTTTTGCCCTTCAGCAGTGGCTGCTGGGCGCCCAGACAGGGGATTCATTCGCCGCATCTGGCATGGACGTGGCCATGGTCTGTGCCAACAGTGTCATGAACGCAACAGGCTACCAGAGTGGCGCTGTGCAGGGCGCTTTCACAGGCGCCTTTGCAAATGTGAGCTGCCATCTGACATGGTGTGGCATAGTCATGTCATCAGGAAGGGTACACTATACAGAGATGCTGCAAAGACGTCAGACCTGGCTGAGCCAGTCTATGTCAGGCAGCTGTTATGCAATTTGATGGTGGGTGTGCCAGTGCTTGCTGTTTATTGGCAGCATTGTCAGGTTGTGAATCTGGCAGCTTTGGCTTGACCATCAAGACCATGGGAAATTTTGGCAGCCACTACCTCAGACAACAGCATGGCCCTCCTGCCTGACACTTCTTCTTTACTCTGTGCAGGCTAAGGCGGCAGGTGTCTCCCAGAATACAGTCAATGCCCGTATTCAGGCACTGGCTGCAGTTCTCAGTGCTCCTGTTCTGTACGCTCAGACTGTGGCAGTCGCCAAGACTGCAGCTGGCAATGCCTTTGACGAGTTGCATGCTGCTGAGGAGCCAGCAGCCCCCGCCTACGTGAGTGTTGCCTGCCATGCTCTGGCTATGAATTTGTGTTTGTGTGACCTTTTGGGAGCGTTGCTATGAGCAGGTCAGCAGAGTGGCTTGCTAGTGAGCGTTTCACTGGCAGACATGGTTTGCAGTGCACGATCTTACCAGCACTTTGTGCTGCGGTGGCCTTCATTGTGAGCACTGCACCAATGACCACCCCCACCTGGATCCAGTTCCTGCCTGCAGAAGCCAGCCGCCCCAGCCCCACCCAGCAAGCTGCTGAGCACCCTGTTCGCCAGTGCACCAGCCCCGGCACCCAGCATGTCATCCAGTCAGGCTGTGGAGTCACAGTCAGCTCCCCTGGTGAACGCCATGCCAAGAATGGAGCAGACCTCCTGAACAAGCAGCCGCTGCCCATCCCCGATGCATGTATCTCAGTTTGCAAGGCATTGGTTGGCTGGCGATTCTGATTTGCAGAGCTGTCAGCTGAGCCTCTGACCGCAT
Organism: Asterochloris erici; assembly: GCA_019693375.1. Classification (NCBI taxonomy): domain Eukaryota; kingdom Viridiplantae; phylum Chlorophyta; class Trebouxiophyceae; order Trebouxiales; family Trebouxiaceae; genus Asterochloris; species Asterochloris erici. The sequence continues at coordinate 218,726 of JAAMXJ010000227.1, forward strand.
GAGGGCAGTAACATCTCCATTGTTTTGGAGCTGCTTGCGGCAGATGTCAAGCTTGACAGCACCACCATGGCAGTTCCTAAAAAGTCATGCTATGTCTTGAGTCATTTCATGTCTTTCCTCACGCATGATGTGTGTGTTGCCTTAGCAAAGTGTAAGCACAACCTGATTACAGAGCAATACAGTGGCACAAAGCGACAATCTACAATTCAGCAATGTTGGGATTTGGCAAAGTGGACAACAAAGCGCCGAGGGAGTTAGCAAAGTGGACAACAAACAGCCACAAATGACACAAGGAATCTACATTAGAGCTGCAAAGCTGCCATCACTTCACATTCTTGAGAAGTACAGCAAGATGTTGATCTGCCCAATATTGTCATAGATGTTGGAGGCATCAATGCTCCTGGCTACCTGTGCAGGCAGCTGATCAGATGTTGGTGGTCTGCATAATCACAAGACTGCAAACACCACTCAGAAGGGTTCTTGACACCATGGGCCGCTGCTTCAGGCTGCTGTGCTCCTCAAGCAGTGCAGCTAGGGCAAGCAAGCAAGGATGAGATCGCTCCAGCAGGTGGCTGTGCAATCGCAGTGCAGAGCAGTAAGGGCCCCAGCAAGCCGCAGTGCAGGCAATTCACCTGATGGGGTGGCTGCTCAAGTACTCAACGATCCAGGACAAGCAGCAGTGGTAGCATTGCACCAGACAGAGGTGGCTGGCCAGAGGCTGCACCAGGCGCAGGGGGGACGGCCCATCAAGCCAACTGCACCTGAGAACGGGCTCCCAGGCGTCTGCTTGTTGACAGCGTCTGTGACCTTTGGTGGAGCGGGCACCTTGCGCTGCTTTGACCCCAGCCAGGGCTGCTCAGACAGCCCAGAACCATCTGCACAGCATGACCATGTTTGGCTGGTTGGAAGCTTCATGTCAGGCCATGCATACATGCAAAGGCCATGTGATGCAAACAATACAGCGGCAGCTTGAGGCTCATAGATAGAAACAGTGCTGCCCAGGGGAAAGAGATGGCTGCCCAAGCCAGGCCAGCCGCAGGTACCTCCCTGCATTGCGCCGATGCAGTCATTCAACGCACCCACCTGCGCAGTGGCTGCCACTTGCAGCCTCACCAACGTAGGCAACCTTGCTGTCGGGGCTTTCTGCCTCAGCAGTGGGGCTGACACGGAACATGTCGGCCAGCTGCTGCGGGGAGACTGCCCTGTCAGCAATAAGCCTGCCCAGGTGGTACAGACTGGAGGCCAGCTGCTGGCTGTTGTCAGTGGTGGCACTGCCCTCCGGAACCTGCAGCAGCAGTCACGCCGGCGGGAGTTCAAGCGGCCCTGCTCTTCAGCGCGGTGCATGCCAGCAGCCAACCTTGAATACAACTGCAACAGCCTGGGCATCCCTGCCCAGCTGCCTTCAGCACTGGCAGACCTGCCATGATCTGCTGGCAGCCAACTTGTGTGCAGCAGCAAGCTCCACTGAAACTCCTAATTCACCATTGTAACAGGCCTCGCCTGGTGGCCCCACCCAGTCTGCAGCTGCCGCTGCAGCTGAGCCTGTCCTAGCACTCACATCAGCAGCATTCAGCTTTCACCACTGTACCATGGCCAACCTTGCGCTCCTGCACAGCCTGCAGGTACTGCTTCAGCTTTGCGATCCTCTGCTCATAGGCGCCCTTCTGTGCTGCCAGCCGGTCATCAACTTCCTGCCGCAGGCCTTCCAGCTTCTCCTGATACTTCTGCTTCTCAGTCCTCTCGTCATGCAGCAAGTCCTCAAGCCTCTCCTTCTCAGTCATCTCCACATCCAACTGCTCCTGCATGGTGAGGAGGTTGCACTCAGAGTTGGTAGGCACCCGCCGTGGCCTGCTGGCATGCCACACCACACGACCCGGAGAAAGTCTGCAGTTGAAGCTTTTGCAAACAAGCTCTCCCCGCGGTGCTGCTGCATGTCAGCCATCACACAGCTGCTCCTGCTGAGGCAGGGTGCCACTCAGAGCCTGCAGCAGGGCATTCATGTCCAGGGTTCGCTGGCCTACTTTGCGGCCCTGCTGCAGCATTGTCACTGCCTCCCGTCCACTTCGGACGCTTTGACAAGCTGCAGCCTCAAAGCTGAGGCTACATGGAGATGCAAGCTTGCATCCAGGGCCCACATGTGTCTGAGCACACTGAGGCACTGTTGGACAGGTGCCGCCTCCTCAACCATCTGCTCGCAAGAGTGAACCGGGTCATGAAAGGAGACCTCACTGAGTCTGAGACGGGAGCCATCCTGGCACCTGTCCTGCAGGTCTGCCTGGGCGTACATGCCTTGTCTGTGGCCGAGCAACTCAGCATGTGATGCAGCAGCAAGCCCGTTGTGAGGGCCACAAAGTTTCCTGTTTACTCAGACGCCTTCAGCCCAATGTAGCTGTCTTCCACAGCATGCCATTGCAGCAGAGATGTCTGTTGCAACCCTGACAGTCTGAGAGCAGGTCACCCTTCTCAACGCACCTGCAACTCCTTCAGGTCAGCATTGCCGTCGTCGCCTTCGCTGTAGAGGTCCTCAAAGTCGGAGGCAAGGTCTGACATCTCCGTGCCACTGTCCTCTGCGCTGTCCTCTGAGCTGCTCGCAGCGCGGGTGCTGCTACTCTCCACAGGGGCCGCTGCACCTAGCCAGCAAGGAGAAGTCAGTGGAACTGGCACAGCCAGGCTTGCGTACATCACCTCTGGGCCTGCTTGCACAGGTGGCTTTGCTGCTCTTGCTTTTGCTGCCATGCTCTGAGTGCCCCAGTCAGGGGCCAGCCTGCATGCGGCGCAGCGACAAGATACCAACCTTCCAGCCCTGCACACGCTTTGCCCGTGCTTCTTTGCCTCAGCTGCAGATAAGGGTCTTGACAAGGACATTGGCGTCCAGCGCAGCCTGCCCCAACCTGAGTGGCGCCCGGCAAGTCAGGCCCGATGGTGGACACATTGTTGCCGGCAGCATGTGCACACCTCATGAGGGCTTTGCAACGAGCCCTCGAGCTCAGGACTGCAATTGCAGCATGCAGACTGAGACATGCTCTGCCCACATCAGCGCTTCATGCCCCCGTGCCCTGTCCCACTCGTGAAGATTATAACCATCTCAGTACTGAGTGTTCAGATAGCTGACCTGGGTGCCTGGCGACAGCCCCCTCTACCTCTGCCACATCCATTGCAGCATGCAGGGCATCTTGTGAGGTGCCCACAGCAGCTGCCAGCTGCATGTCGACCATCCGCAGCTGCTCCCTGGTGCTGTCCAGCCTCTTGCGGTACCAGTCAGCCAGCCCCAGCTGCTGCTCAAGATACCTCACGCGGTCCTGCAGGGACAGGGAGGAAGCAGTGACATCACACAGATGAGGGCCATCATCTTGATGCTGATGGGTTCCTGCATCAGCAGGAACGCATCAGGAGATAACGACACTCAAGCCACCCAGACCTGGGCTTCGCTTGGCGCAGTCATCATGGGCCTGCTGCCATCCGCAAGCCCGGCCAACTGGAGGCAGTCCCATTGCAAACAAGCACAGGGGCAACTGCAGGGGTTGTGACACCAGCCTTGTTCAATAGCTGTGAGTGCACATCTGACCCCCGTCTGACCAGCCCATCTGGCACAAGGAGCTCCACTGCTGAGCAGCCCAAAGTGATACTCCCTCTGTCTGCCAGCCAGCCCAGCCAACCAGGGACTGTTGCCTTGCATATAAGCCAGAGAAGCCATGGCAGGTGTGTCCTGACCTGAGCTTTGCTCAGCAGCTCAGACAGCTCATCATTGTGGGCCCCGCGCTGTTCAGCTGAGTTGTGCTCTGCCTCCAAGCTGCGCACTTTTTGGGATTCGAGTTGGTATCTGTTGACTGCGTCCTGGCGCTCCTGCAGAGGCAGGCAGAGGTGTGAGACCATCTCATCAGGGCCAGCAACTGCACCATGGTGAAGCGCTCAGGTGCACAACACTGCCATCCCAGGCCTGCAGGCGGCACAAGCCCCAGCATGCACCTGTGGACGCACACTGCCGATTGGCCTGTCAGTGATGCGCTGCTGCTGATGCCTACCAGGCCGCCTGCGGGGCCTGGTCGGGGGAAACATGTGTGCTGCTGGCTGGCTGCGGCAGGGATACGTCATTCCACCGCATCTGAGTGCCATGTGCTACACCTTAGCAGGATCTTGTGGAGGCTTTGCAGCCGCCGTGCATGTCACAGCGTGCACCACAGGCATGAAGACTGCTCAAGTCTCTTCACGTGCTGCTTGCTTGTTATCACCCAGATCAGGATGCCAGGCGGGCCCTCTGACCTCTTGTAAGCCTGCATCGGCAGTCTTTGAGCCCTGCTCTCTACAGACGATGCCCCATTGCCCCCAAGTGCATCTCGCGCCCGCTCGCCCTCTCAGCTGAGAAAGACAGATGCCACCTTTTGCAGATTTGACACCAGCGCTTCGGCACGGCGTGCACAGGGGCATTCCAGGGGAGGCCCCTTGCCTCCCCAGCTTGCTGCAACTCAGACATCTTTGTCTTGGACCATGCACAGCAGGGCTTGCCCCTCAGCGTACCAGGTGCATTGCCATCCTTGAGCCCTAAGCTGCCCAAAAACTTTGGCCCCCCTGCTGAAAATCAGGAGACCGCTCCTTGACACGACTGGTTGTGACCCCTCACCTCCTCAGCTGCCTGCAGCTTGGCCTCCAGCTGGGCATGTTTGTCTTCTAGCTCCTGAAGCCTGGCATTGAGTGCCTGAATCTCGCAGTCGGCCACCTTTTGCTCCTCCCCCACCTGCTCCAGCAACTCCTCAACTTCCGCCTGCAGCGCAAGACGGACTCGCCAGTTGCCGATTGCTGCAGCCCTGAAGTCATGCGAAAATACAAGGTGCTCCAGATCAGCAGGCAGACGCTCTCAAGCTGACCCCGAGCACCACCACAGACAACGATATTTTGCGGAAGTGTGCCCTGATTCGCAGTGCTGTTGTTTGTCCCCAGCAGACCACCGACATGCAGCTGATTCAAAAAGCTATGCAGCGCCACGTCAAGATCAGAAGGGAGTTTGCCATTGCGACACTGGGTGTGGCTCACCTCGAGGGTGGCAACCTGCTGCCTCTCAGTGTCCAAGGCGCTCATCAGCACTTCCGCAGTGCTTGCAGCCTGGCTGCGCAGTGCCCTGAGCGTCTCCCTGTGGTCTTCTGCCAGGCGTTGCTGCTCAGCCTGCTCAGCCTCCAGTGCATCATCCAGCACCTACAAGGAAAGTCACAGGTCAACACTATGCAACACTGAGCCATAGGGGTTGAAGGTTACTGAGCCAAGAGAGGTCAGGGGTGCCATGTGACCTTTGCAGCATGCAGCCTTGTTAGCAGGCGGCAGGCGGCAGACACAATGGGTTTAGGTCAGGGGCATGTCTGCCAGGCGCTGCTAGGCAACCTGCTCATGCTCCTGCATTGTCTAGCACCTGCAGTGGGGGAGGGGCGCGGTCCAATGTAGGTCACTCTAAGCAACAACCCACATCTTCCAGCGTGTGCAGAGTCCAGTGTACGCATCTGCAAGGAACAGCTCATGTGAAGCTGAGCCCACGAAGGTCAGCCAGCACCTGCCAGGTGCTGACAAGGGAGGGTCCTTTGTATGGGCACGAACGCCAGTGCAGCGCTGACTCTGTGCTGCCGCCACCATGTCCACTTCACTGTGAGCTGCGCAAGCGCCCTTTGCAAGTCAGTGCACTGTGCAGAGGCAGACACAGCAAGAAGCTTTGACGGCACCAACCAAATCGCTGACGTGTGCACACATGTTGCGGCTGCACGGTGGGACCCACCTGCTGGAAGTCCCTGCGTAGCTTGCGGGGCAGCTCCCGTGCCTCTTGCAGCTGCTGCTGCAGCGAGGCGACCTGCTGTTGCAGGTCAGCCGCCCTGCGCTCAACCTGGGGCATGTCAGTGTGCTCCTGTGGGGCAACCCAACGATGCCGCCCCCTGGGTGAGACCCAATGAATTCGGTTGTTCTGGGGGTTGATGATGGCCTGCATGACAGCGGTGCTGCTGTAAGATGCTGCCCTGCTGGGCTTGCCAGATGCACCAGCTTGGGAGCACAGCCATTTGCCAACATGCGACCAGACGCTGTGGAAGAAACAGGAGTGCTTGCTGGCACACTTGACCTGCTTGCCAGACCCGGCTCCACTGGAGGCAGGTCTGGATGTCATGTCCTGAATGCACAGCCGTGACAGAGAGGCCAGCGCACCTTCTTCTGGCTGCCGTCTGGAGGTGTGATGCCTGACTCTGCCCACCACACTGCAGGGGTGCGAGCCAGCCTCCAGGCGTCAACATGAGCCTGCTTGGCCTCCACTGCCCTGTCCAGGTCTGTGCTGCCGTAAGCAGCTGCAGTGACAATGGCCCGCACTGGGGAGGCCTGCTGAGGGGCCTGCTGAGGGGCCTGCTGAGGGGCCTGCTGAAGGGCCTGCCGCTGGGCCAGGAGCTGGCTAAACTGCCTGCGCTCGGCCTGCATGGTGCCCAGCAGCAGGTCCTGCACAGACCAAGACCACAGTTTGAGGGGTACGCACCCAGGCACTGTGGGAGGCATGGCATCTGATTGGCTGATGTTAGCTGGCCTGCCTGCTGTGGGCATCAGGCCTGGCTCCAGAGCTGGTTGCAGTGACCTTCATCACTGCTGTACTGCCCACAATTATCGATGGCAGGCAGCCCGCTCCTCATGCAGGGTGGCGGGTGGCCAAGTTGTGTAGTGTCGGAGCAGCACATGTGAGAGCAAAAGTAACATGGCAGCTTGGCTGTAGGGCAAGAGCTGTGCTCAGATGCTGGTGCCTAGCTGCGCCACCTCAGGCAGCCATGCACCACCTCACACCTGAAGGCGTTGTAGCGTTAGCCTGGCGCCTGCATACCTCTGTCCACACTGCCAGTGTTTGATGGGCAGCTTTGCATGTCTGTCAACCCATCTACCTAGCCCCGCACCTGTTGGTGCTCAGTGTCAGCCTGGCGTCTGCGTGCATCAGCCAGCGCTGCCTGTGTCTGTGCCAGCTGGTATTCCACTGCCACCAGCTCGCTCTGCAGGGCCAGCAGGTCATCCTTGACAGACGAGGACGCATCAGACCCCTTCAGCACCTGCAGCAGCCAAGGTACAGCACATCCGAGAGAGCACCTTGCCTGCTCCTTGCAGGGAGCCAAGCCCAAACTTCAAAGATGCAGAGATTGCTGCGGTGTGCGGCCAGAAGTGTATTGCAGCAGACGAGCATGCTAGATGGTCTTTAGTACTGCGCTCATCCAGGCACTGCTGGCTGCGATCCAATTCTTAAACCCAGGATGTAGCACAGCTGAACAGGGGGCTGCTGCTGCCTCAGTACAGCTTGCCTGCCGCAGCGCCAGATCGTTCGGCAACTTGGTCAGGGTGCAGTGGCAAGCCAAAGTTGTCACCTGCCGCAGCTCCTGTTGCAGCTCCTGCAGAGCTTGCTCAATCGCCCTGTGGCCGCGCTCAATTGACCCCCTACAGAAGTCATTCATTGGTGAGAGTGCTGCAAGTCGTTTCCAGTGCAAATTGCACCAGTGTGCTGGCACATGTGGGTGCAAGGCTTTCAGGGAGGACCGCCAGATCTGCAGACACTGAGCATCTGCTGTGACAGTTGTTTGGAGGCCTGACCTTATTGAGGTGTGTTGAGCCTCCATGATATAGTGTTGATAGAGATCCATCTTGGCCTGGCCCCTGATACATGCATCAAACTCCTTGGGGTGTGTCATTGGCCAACAAGCCTTCCGGGCGAGAGCCTCCTGAGCAGCTGCCTGCAGACAGGGGGTTGCCAGGCACAGACTGGGTGTTGCGCGATGTCTGTACTGATTGATATGTGATCAGCAGGGTGAGACAAAGCTGCACATCCAGGTGTGCAGGACCCCTTGTCCAAAGGTCAAGTCAAAAGGTGCTAGCGCAGAGGTGCAATGATGTGGCAGCAAGCTCACCAGGAGTGTGACATGGCGGTAGAACGTCTGGCCCTCAGGGCTGTCAAATATCTCCTCTGCACTGATCGCCTGCAGAACAAGGGCACAGGTCTGCAGGGAGTTGAAGAGGTGACAGCCGGAGCACCTGCAATGCATTTCGGCACTGCTGGCGCCAGGGCGCAGCAGCCTGGGTTCCCTGCATGAGCCAAATGTGCAGTCTCGGTGAAGAGATCCCAATGCTCACCAGCCCCTCAGAACCAGTGCCCTCAATGGAGCTGGCACCGCTGTAGGACCTGCTGCTTTGCATGGGGCCTATTGCGCAGCTCCTGCATGCTCAGGTGCACGAGTTTAGCTAAGCCTGACCTGCGCAGTGGGAGCACAGTATTCAGGTTACCTGCTCAGGCTGGTGTGCATCCTGAAGAGCATTTTGCCCCTGATGAGAGCCATCGTGACGGGTCACAGCCACCTCTCCGTGGGACGAGACCAGATCTCTCAATGGCAGAGAACGATCAGCAAGGGTAGCACGATTTCGAAAGCAGATTACTCACATGACCTCTCCAGGCTTTTGACATTTCAGGCTCTGCACTTCTATGCTTCACTATTGATGCAGCAATGCAACCCCTGGGATCCAGGTCCAGTCATGGCAGGCTGACTGCTTGTTCCAGACAGCAAGGTGGTTGCCTGAGACAGCAGCACAGGTTTTGCAGTCGGGGTCATAGACACATAGAGTGCCTGGCGCTCAGATTCAAACAGCAAGGAGAATGCGGCAACTGCAGGAAGAGGGCGCCCGCAGCAATGGCGTTGCCTGCCATTGTCCCATCAACAGCGTCCCAACCGTTTGGTGTCTGGGCAGCACTGGCGCTGGCTGGAGCTGCAGGTACTGTTCTTGCTCAGCCGCCAGACATGCCTCTGTGCCAGCAGTGACCTGGGAGCACCCATGCAGGCATCTACTCTGAGAACTTCAGGCTAGGCAAGGTCAGCATCCTCGCAGATGTTCTGCAGGCTGTGGGGCTGCCCAGCTGGGGAGTGGCCCAGTTGTGTGCTATGACGTGCCACGGCACTCAAAATGACGCTCGTGTGGGCTCTGGCCAGCCAGCCATGATGTGCCCTGCCCTGTCAGCATAGTGCGTTCCTGCAGGAGCTGTCAGGCCCGCTTGTCAGCACCCTCATTGGCCTGGCAATGTCGAATTTGGGCATAATCCCCAGCACTGCCCCACAGTACAACACTGTCAACACCTTACTGCTGCCACTAGCCGTGCCGCTGCTGCTCTTCTCCGCTGACATTCGGTGAGAGCGGGGCTGCTGCTGCCCTGCCAAGCAGGACAGTGCTGTCACTTATCTCAGGCTGTGTGCCCACAAGTGCACAAAGGTGGTGGGTTCCTTCTGAAAGTTTTGCCTGCAGGCGAGTCATCAAGGACACAGGCCGCCTGTTGCTCATCTTCCTCATAGGCAGCATTGCCACGGTCTGCGGCACGCTTCTGGCCCTCAAGTTGCTACCCCTGCGCAGCCTGGGTGCTGACGGGTGGAAGGTGTGGGCCTGCAAGCTGCAGCTGCCTGCATTGCTCTTGCAAGCAATTTAGCATGCGCCACCTCTTGGCACCAACAGTGATGCTTGCCAGGGGTGCAGGTGGCCTCAGCTCTGGCAGCCAGGTGGGCGCTGTCAGCTCATGCAAGTGAAAGCAGCCTGTGAGCTGCCAACCAGCAGTACCAACGATGTCAGATCATTGTCGGTCAATGGGCTGCAGGCACATTGGAGGAGCAGTCAACTATGTGGGTGAGGCAAGATGTGCTTGAAATGGACATGCTCATGCAGTTCAGTCTTAGCAGTTGTTATTTAATTACCTACCTTGAGGGAGAAGAGCCCCTCATGAAGGCAGTGTCTTGCAAGAATCTGCCATGTGGTGCCCACAGGTGTCAGCCAGACACTAGGCATCAGCTCCAGCGCAAACCTTGCAGGCTTGGCAGCTGACAACCTGATTTGTGCTGTGTATTTCACCACACTTTTCCAGATGGCCAGGGGCATTCCGCCCGACCCTGCCCCAGAGCCAGCATCTGTCCAGCAGGGGCTTGCTGATAAGAGTGCTGCAGGTGGGACCACTCACAGTGTTACCTGCAGCTGGCTGCTCAGGGTTGCTCGCTGCCTGTGCATTGGGCACTGGTGCTCAGGCTCCTCTGACATTGCATTCTGCCTAGGCCTAGTTGCTGCGATCAAGTCAATGTCCATGTATTGGCCACTGCTGCTGAGCCTCAGGTCACTCTGCAGGTGGCGAGGTCACTGCAGTGCCCTTAGAGACCACCCGTGAAGGCATCCCGGTCAGTTTGCAGCCTGCCAGGGTCACACGCCAGCAGGATACTGAGCACAGCAGTTGCAGCAAGACAGGGTGAAAGCACAGCCACCTCTGCTGCTGCAGATGCTTCAAATGAGACCTTGTGCACCTTGCACAGCCAAACAGAGCTGGCAGCCTACTTGGCAGCACAGCTCAGATGCAGGCTCCTCCCCCCTGCCTGTGGCCCCTGTGCTGTGCAGGTGCAGGAGGCGGCAACTGTATACATGCAAGGCTCACAAGCGTAGCACCTTGCGCAGGTGCTACAAGCGGCAACTGCCCTTGCTCTGTCGGCCACCATCTGCCACATAGGGGTGGAGTCTGCCAGGGCCTGTGGGGTCACAGGGGGGGGGATACCGTTCATCACCGTCATCACAGTCCTCCTGGCCACAGCTGCGCCGACAGCGCTGGCCCCGCTGGTGCCCACTGCTGAGGGGCTGGCTGCCATCCTCATGCAGGTCAGCCCCTGTGCCAGACCAGTTGCTGCATGGGCTGGATTGCTGAGGGTTTAGGGAGCACGCAAGCTCAGCTGCTGCCAGCCAGAGACACGGCTGAGCTCTGTTCAGTGGCCTGCATGAGCGGGTGGATGAGTATCTTTCTGGCTCATGTTTTAGCTTGAGAACAATCTAAAAGCCATTCCCTCCGTCAGCTGCTGACCAATGTGCTGCAGTCCATCCATGTAACCCAAGTCAATGATCTGCCTGCAGGTATTCTTTGCTGCAATTGGAGCCAATGGCAGCATTCAGCAGGTGTTGTCCACAGCCCCACAACTGTTCCTTTTCAGCCTACTTCAGATCGCAGTGCACCTAGTCCTCATCCTGGCAGCAGGCTGGGCGCTTGGCTTCACACGCAGAGATGTGCTACTGGCATCAAATGCCAATGTTGGAGGTGAGTGATGCTATGGCTGCTTGTCTGTACACAGAGGTCCCGTACTGAGATTTCCCCTCCCTGCAGGTCCCACGACAGCCGCCGGCATGGCTGCAGCTAAAGGCTGGCGAACATCACTGGTGCCATCGCTTCTGGTGGGGACAGCAGGATACGCAATTGCAACCATCATTGCTGTCTTCTTGGGCGTCACAGTCCTCCAGCATATGTAATCAGGCGCAATGCTGTACATGTTGCTACTCTGAATGGCGCCCTCCATGGCGCACAAAGCCTTGGAGTTAGTATGTAAGCAGGCTTGGCCCAGGCAGCCACCCAAGCTCCTCTGGATGAGCTGCGTTTTCAGAGCATTGGCCCTGCGCTTGAGCTGCAGCTGCTGGGGGGTGGTGAGGCGCTGGACATCGGAGGCGTGGCTGTGCAGCAATGAAGTGACGGACAAGCCACTCTATCATCGGCTTCAGCGCATGGTCAACTTACATTGTGGCTGCCTGCATCTCTTTCCATGCCAGGGAAAGCTGCCACTTATGAGGACGGCTCCTGAAATCCTCGAAATGCCACTTAAACGTTTCGAGGTCTGGGCATCTGTGGTGTTGCCCCTGGCAAACGGCAGCCAGCATGGATGAGGGATCTCAACAGCAGCAGCCGGGTGCCAGCCGTGCAGCGCAGGGGTGAGTCAATGCGGCCTGAGCTGTCGCGCATTTGCCACAGAGATCGCCACCCTATGGCTCCCACCTCTATCTGCAGGCCATCGAAGTTATTTTTAGGTGGTCTGAGTTGGGCCACTACAGAAAGTGAGTTGGCCCTACTATACATTGATGCCCAGGCTCTGGATAGTGCCCTGGAGCTCTGGCCACCCTGAATTATGCATGCCATGCTGCAGCTCACCTCAGAGAGCATTTCAGCAAGTTTGGGGTAATAAAAGAGGCGGTGAGGCTTGGGGCTGCTGGGGATGGTGCTCTCCGTCTGGCCAGGACAGACGGTGCTGACGCTGCCGCTGTGCGCTGCTGCAGCTGGTGATGACAGACAGAAACACCGGGCGGCCGCGCGGCTTCGGGTTTGTAACGTTTGAGGACGACGCAGTTGCAGACATAGTTTGCCAGCAGAAACATGAGCTGGACGGGCGCCAGGTAGGCGGCGTTGTCCACTGGTCAGGCAGCAGGCACCAAGCACAAGCACGCAATTGCCGTCAGGAGCTGCACTCTGACCCTGCCTTGCCCTGTTGCAGATAGATGCAAAGCGGTCAGTGCCACCGCAGCATCAGCCACGCAGCAAAAAGGTGTTTGTTGGGGGACTTGCGCCCGATACCACAGAAGGCGAGCCCTCCTTCTCAGCTTGCGCCCACCGGCCGACCTGGCTTTTGGTTGCTGCATGAGGCATGTAAAATTTGTCGAGTATGATGCATCTGACAGCACATCTCCTCCTATGCTGGCTGCAGACCAGTTCAAAAGCCATTTTGAGCAGTTTGGGCCGGTCACGGAAGCGCAGATCATGATAGATCATGAGAGCCAGCGCTCCAGAGGTTTCGGGTGAGACCTGAGGTTGAGCAGGGACACTCCCAACCACAGACTGTGCTGCCTTGCATGGCAGCCGGCCCCTACGTCAAGCATGCAACACGCCAGCTGGCCTTGGCCCAGCCAAGGCGTCACTGCTGCAGACTGCCGTGTCCATAGCGCTCCGCCTGCCTGCGCTGTCTTGCTGACCCAGCCCCTGCCCTGCAGTTTTGTCACTTTTGAGGAAGAGAGCTCTGTGGACGACTGCTTTAACTACGGCAGCCACCACGAGCTGGCCGGCAAGAAGGTGGAGGTGAAATCAGCCACACCGCGAGGCTCGGGGCCAGTCGGGCCCAGCACAGGGAGGGGCCCCACAGGCCAGAGGGGGCCCTTGCCGGAGAGGCCGGGCTTTGGACCGCGTCAGGGGCAGGCCTATCCCTTCCCGGGGCAGATGGGGACCCCCAACTATGGCATGCAATTCCCTGCCATGGCCAGGTGGGCTTCTATGGCTGCCTGCATTGAGGCGGTGCCAAGCCATGTGGGGTTGGCAGCCGTTTTGGAAATGCTTGATGCTTCCTGTGGGCACCAAGCATCACTTGGGCTGCCAGCTGGCCGGCTTGTGGCAGGAAGCAAGTTGCAGGCAATCTCAGGTTGTGTGCCTGTGAGGGGCAGGACCACTTTGGAAGGCCCTGTGCATATACTGCCAGCCAACCGGGGCAGGAGCTGTTTGTGTGGTGCTGCTGGGTTGCAAGAGCGGCTAGCAAGTGGCATTACAACGGCACCTGATATTTCTAGATGAGTCATGCAGGAAAACAACAGCTTATCCTGTGGCGCTTAGAGATAATGATGATGATGTCATGCAACATGGTTAGGTTGTGCCCGTCTGCAGGTTCACAGCTACAATTTGATGTGATCAAATCATAGCATAACTCATCTGCGTGTGCTTCTCCGGGCAGTACCAGAGCCCTTGCCTGCTGGGTTCTGTCCGATGCTGCATCGGGTAATGAGTGGAGGGTTATCTTCATGTGGGGCCTGCAACCTATGATTGCTGCCAGCAGCTTGCATCAGACAATGAGCAGGGCCTTGCACCCTCAGGTTAGTGATAGCCTGTCTCTGCCATTCCAGGGCCATGCTGCAGAACTCACAGGCAGAGGGGCCTGCAGTCCAGAGCAACTACTGTCTGCCAGCAGCAAGCTGAGCCTTGCAAGCAGGGGCTATGCAAGTCAGCGTCTGCGAATCAGTCCATGAGCACTGTCACCAACTGTTGTTCACCAGCTGAGAGTCTAAGCTCTGCGTTCCTCAGGCTGCAGCAACCGTTTGCCAGGCACAAGCAGTCCAAGAGCACTGACAGGATTGCTGTAGGTGTCCATTGCCAGCATGAGTCATGATGGGGCAGCGTATATGTCTGTCACCGGGCTGCAGAGCAGCAGCAGTGCCAGAGCTCTGCTTTGAAAGCCCTGTGCCAGCAGCGCGCAAAGCTTTTGTGCCCTGCCTTGGGCCATTGCCCATGAAGGCAATGTACCAGCAGAGCTGAGCTTGACATATGTTGGTGATGTAGGTACCCGCCTGCCATGATGGGGTACACCATGAACCCTGCAGCATATGCGGGAGTCTACCAGCAGATGATCTCGCAGATGCAGCAGATGGGGCCAGGATTTGGCTACGGGGCAGGGGCCTTTCCGCCCAGCATGGCTGGGGCATATGGGCCGGCAGGCAAGCACAGCGTGCCATCATGCTGCATAGCCTGCCAGCCACATTTGTGAGATCAAAGCACAGCAGCAACACCACTTGCAAAGCAGGACAACGCCTCCAGCACACTTAAAGTTGGCAGTGGGAGCAGTGGGTGCAGCCCCTGTGCAATGTCACGCAGGCGCCGGCCTCCAAGCCTCTGCTGCGCTGCCGACCTGAATGGGCCCTGTCCCATCACTCCTCTACCGGATGTGTCGCTGCCAGTATGTTGCAACCAGTAGCTGCTCATGCAATCTGGAGTCTGCCACCTGCCTGGCTGCTGACATCCTCATGTGCCATGCCAGCAGGGATGCCCATGGCTGGGTTTGGTGCAGGCATGCCTGCCTTCCCTGCACCCTTCCAGCAGCCGCTGCCGCAGTCACCACTGGCCGGGCCCCAGCAGCCACAGGCTTCGGGGCAGCCGCAGCAGGAAGGCGCAGGCACCCCTAGGGGCGCTGCTCAGCCCCAGTCAAGCTCTTCAGGTGGCCAGCCACTAGGCGGTGCTGGCCGCTTCCCTCGGGGCGCCCTGCTCCATCAGCAGCCCCACCAGCAGCAGAGACAGCAGCAGTTACCGCCCTCCTCTGCAGGGTGAGCTGGTTGCTGTCTTCCCGTGCAGGGCCAATGGTGAAGGCTCTGCCAGGTGTGAGCTACGGCGCAGCACTGACGCCAGTCCGCACTTGAGGGGATGCCCTGCAAGCTGTGTGGACATCGTGCTCTGCAAGTCTCGTGAGCCTTGCGCACTAGGAGGGCTCTGTGGAGATCACGAGTGTGAGAAATTTCACATAAGCTTGGGCGCACCAGCCCTCCCTTTCAGTGTATCGTGAGTGATGCACTGAGCCTGAGCCAGCAGCCATCTGCTGTTCAAGCTGTTGGGATGCTGCACTGTCTAAAGCTCAGCAGCCAGTGATCAGGTTGTGCAGCAAATGATGCCAGGTCAGGTAAGGCGTCGTCCCACTATCACAAGCAACAGATAGTGGTGCACTGTGCTGCAGGCGCCAGCAACGGCCCCAGTTTTGACAGGGCCCACCTGATTTAGGTTGGCTGCCCTCCCGGAGCACCAAGGCTGCGCCTCCCTGGACGCTGAATGAACCAACGCAAGCATGTCTCCAAACACTCATCCCCAGAAATGGCTTGCTTCAGTCCGCTCAAAACCTCGTCTGGCTGGGGCTGCTCGTCCAGGTGTACACAATATACTCTTATGGACGCAGGGGTCTGCTGCTACTGCCTGCCCCTCCCTGGTTGCATGGGAGCCAGGTCAGAGGTCTGCTGCTATTTGACAGGTCTGATGCTCTATCTGCTCAGCACTGCTCATGCCTTTGAAGCCCCAGACAGATTTGAAGAGACGGGGTCCCCTTGCCCTGCCCACACACCCTATTTCTATGACAGCCTGCCCATTCCCTTGTGATTGTCATGGACCTGTCTGACACTGCTGCTTTGGCTTTTGCACCCCTGAGCATGCGTTGTGCCATCATCTGCCACCGACTGCTCTGAGCATTCCTGTCGTCTGAGCATTCCTGTCAGGCCAATGAAATGACGCCAGTGCTGCACCAACATAAACCACCTGTCCTGATCAGGATTGGAGTTCCCATGCGGCTAGTACTTGGTCTTCTCAGTACTCACATGCCCTTAATTTAGAAGAAGGCAAGTTGAGCTGACATCTTGGGCCTGTCGTGAGCTGTCGGGATATGTCCTGCTGCTGCAGACTGAGTTGGCTCCTGTCCCCACGTGAGCAATCCCCACGAGAGCAGTCAAGGTGAGAATCTGCCATTTGTTCTCGGAGCTGTTTCTAGGCTCCTTCACTCCTCTCTCTCCCTTCTGGATACTCTCTGCCAACCCCAGAGCCCTTTCAGCCCGTATCTGCTGTCTGCAGTGCAATTATTGAGCAAGAACCTGCGAGATTCCCTCTGCTGGAGCTCCCCGATGGCGTGCTGAGCCACCTCATGCTGGTAGCCGATCCAGAAGCGGCCATGGGGCTGGGGTCAGCCTGCATCAGGCTGAACCAGATTTTGCGGGATTGCAGGCTGGAGGTACAATGCGACGAGGCATCATTGCATCCTGAAGGCTGCTCCTTGCAGGTGACCCACACACTCTGTCTGCAGGTGCTCCTGAGGATGCTGAATGCAAGGGAGCTAGCCAACATTGAGGAAATGACGGGCCAGCTGTGTGCACAGGAGCCTGGCCTACAGCTGCGGGGCTTCACCATAAGATCACACACTCTGCGCACAGGGCCCACCACCGTTGCAGGTAAGAGCCGCTGAAGCACCGTCGGTGGTTCTGTGCACGCTATCAGCGCTGCTTGGTTGAGCTGCATCATCCCCTCCAGGCCTGAGACAACCTCACAGGCAAAGCTCATGCTCAGCTCATTGGCTTGTGGCTTACTATGTTGAGCTGCACCCTGCTGCTGAGACTCCCCAATTTTTGACGTTGCAGATGGTGCGACTGCCCAGGAGGTAGAGCTGGGCACTGTCATGAGCTGGACACACCCCAGCCTCCTGCTCAACATTGCAGCCTGTGAGGGGGCTGTCCTGGGCAGGGTGCTGCGACAGCTACTGCCCTTCCATGGCAGGCGGTCCATGCCCATGCTATGGAAAGTGGGGCTTGACAGGCAAGCTGGTCCTGCGCCAGCTGCTGCACTTCACTTCAGGTCCATACTCTGGGATTGCGCCTTTACTTCTGTGGAGTGTACTTTGACACGGGAAGCCGCCTATCGAGGAGCAAGCTGCACACTCTGAGGCTGTCAGGAATAGGGCTGTTGCATTTTTGCTGCGGCAGCTTCTCTTTCGTTTGAAGTGGTCCATGCCGATGCCATGGAGAATGGGCATCAACAGGCAAGCTCCGCCTTTGTTGCACATTTTGGCAGGGCACAGGCGGCCTGTGTGTGCCTGTCAGGCTTGGCTGGTGCAGTGCTGCCCAGATGTCATGCACCACCTGTGCACTGTTAAGAATGCAAATCAAGCCCACTACTGACAGCCCGCGCCTCTATGTGCAGGCTGCACTCATTCATGCGGTGGCCGGCAGAGTACTGTCTGTGGCTGGTCGACATCCACCTGTATGAGGCAGACACACTTCCAGGCAAATCTGCTGCATCAGCCTAGTCCCCAGCTGCATGAAGTCAGCACCACTCTGCACGAGTGTCTGGCTGTTCTCCGTGGCCCGATGCACAAGCATCCCTAATGAAAGAAGTGTGGGTCCCGAATCTGTCTGCTGCAGGTTCTGGCATAGCAAGCCACTCATCCAGCCACTGCATCCTTTGCACATATGTCTCATGCTTGCTCTGCAAGCAGGCCTCCTGCCCAAAGCAAGCATCACTGGCATGCCATTACTAAGGCTTCTTGTTGAGTCTGCCTGGCATGGTGCAGGTGGCAAGCCGCCTCCTGGATGGGCATCCCTGGCCCAGGCACTGGCCGTGCACTTCAAGCTCATGGCTGCGAGCGCCCACCGCTGCCCAGGTTTCATCGTGAGGGTGCGGGTCAACCCCAAGCAGTATGTTGAGTTCCGGGAGGAAGGCTCGAGCAGTGCCTTGACTAAAGCTGGGGTCGCGACAGGGCTCCCTCCAGGGCAGCGCATTGTGGTGCAGTATGTGTGAGACAGAGGGGTAAGCATGGCGTCTTACACAGAGGACCTCAGGTAGCACTCACGGAGGGGCGAAGGATGGCAGAGAAGGAGGTGTGGTTCAACAGCAGGGGCCGCCACCCTGAGCCAGCACATGCCGCTGCTGCCAAGAGTGCTGGCAGTGTCAGCCCGAGTGACAGGCTGCTGCTGTAGACCAGTGACACATGCCCAGCAGCAGGCCAGACACAGTGCCTCACATCGAGGTTGAAGCCCAGGGATGGCAACGAAGATGGACTGAAGTACGTTGCGCTGAAGGTGTTTGCACCGAAAACAAGTGGAGTGAAGAAGCAAAACATGCAGTGAGTTGATAGCAGCCACAGTCTGATTGTTTCTGCCTGAGTCAGAAAGCTAGATCATACATGAAAGCAGGCGCACATTGCAAGTTTCTGCAATTATGGCTGTGTTCAGACAGCCCCAGGAACTGCATGTCAAGGTGTCAAATATAGCACAATCTACTCAATGGCCACCCACAACAGAGGCGCAACAATTGGCAGCACCTCGCCATGCAGCACCACTTGACCAACCTGAGACAGTTCAAGCTGCGCAGGGCTTTTGCCAGCATCAGATGCAGCTGCCACCATTTGCAGCATTGGGAAAGGCTGCAGGGCCCATACTCCCGCGAGGCAGCGCCATTGCCGCATCTGCTGGTCAACATCTGCCATCGAGGATCACAAGACGCATTCTGCTGCAAATACTTTCCCAAAGCACAGCCTCTTTTCAGACAGCAACATCTACTGAGGCAGCACTGCTCCAGCATAAACGTATGCTGAGCGGCACCAGGGCATCTAGGGGCATGCAATCTAGGGGCATCTAGGGGCATCTAGGGGCATGCAATCTAGGGGCATGCAAAACAGGGTGCTATAGACACCTTTTTGCAAGGCCAAAGACTTTGGCTTCTATCTTTTTGAAATGTGACCTGATCTGTGCACGGGTCCACCAATTGTAAGTGAGACTCACTGATCGGGGGGGTGGATGCATAGCTCATGCTCCATCGCAACCTCTTCAGAACTATTAGGACCTTGGCTGTACCTTCCCAGCAAAGGCCTGTCACTCAAGCCACAATGGCGAACCAGAGAGTGGCAGTGGGGCAGATGACAGCCACTGGCAGCAAGGAGGACAACTTTGAGACGTGCTCTCGCCTTGCTGCAGTGAGCACTAACGAGAGTGCCCTGCATTGCCCCCATGCAACTGCATCAGCGACTTGAACCTGAATTGCAGGACGCCAAGCAGCGGGGCTGCAGCATGCTGTTTCTCCCTGAATGCTTTTCGTTCATTGGCAAAAACCTGCTTGAGGTGTGATCTGAGATACAAAGGTTAAGTGCTGCACGTCGCCATGTCAAGCCACAGCCGCTTGACATCTGTGCAATCGCTGCAGTCAGTTGAGAATGCAGAGCCTCTCACAGGACCAACCATGCAGCGCTACCAACAGCTTGCAAGGCAGCACAGCCTTTGGCTGTCCCTGGGCGGATTTCAGGAGACAGGGCCTGACGTCCAACACTTGTACAACTGCCATGTAATTGTCAACGATGCTGGCGAGCTTGTCAGCACGTACAGAAAGGTAGCACCGGGTAGATTGTTGATGTCCACCAGATGCGATGCTGCCTGAATCTGGAGCAACTCGAGCGTCTCCTGGGTGCTGGATGTCTTCCTGCCTGGCGCATGAGATGTCCCCTGGCAATGGAACATCAGTGCATGATGCTGCAGGTGCACCTGTTTGATGTAGAAGTGCAGAACGGGCCCATACTGTTTGAGAGCAAACACACAGCGCCGGGCACCAAGGTGGGGTGTTTGTGGCAGCTGCAGATGTGCCTGGGTGAAGAGCCCATCCCTTTCTGTGCTGCGCTGCAGCTGGTCAGCTGTGACAGTCCCCCAGGACGGCTCGGCGTGACAGTCTGCTATGACCTGAGGTTCCCCGAGGTCAGCGCCCCCTTCTGCAGCCAGCACCCTGTCCTGCAACTCCTCAGCAATGAGGTATCCTGTCTGTGCAGATCTACCAGCTGCTGGCCTGGCACCATGGAGCCAACATCATGCTGGTGCCCAGTGCGTTCACGGTGGCTACAGGTCAGACAGCGCGGCTCAGTGCCTGCCTGCCAGAAGTGCAGCTCTGTCTGGCGTATCCCTGCCACAAGGGGCCAGCAAGCTGAGACCCCTCTGCAATCTGTGCTGCAGGCCGCGCCCACTGGGAACTGCTCCTGCGAGCTCGTGCAGTGGAGTCGCAGAGCTTTGTCATCGCCGCTGCTCAAGCAGGGAAGCACAACGAGAAGAGGGAAAGCTATGGGCACTCCATCATCATAGATCCCTGGTGGGCTTGCCTGCTAGGTCTGGGCCTGGCTGCTTGGAGCGTATCCAGTCCATCTGACTGTAGCCCTCTCCCAGCGGCACCTGCATGGCGATGATGGCCATGAAGCTTGATTGAGTTGGCTGGCGTGCAGGGGTGATGTGATTGGTAAGCTTGAGGATCCTCTGGCGGCAGGCATTGCTGTTGCGGACCTTGACATGACAAAGCTTCATGAAATCAGGAAAAGAATGCCCATTGAACAGCATCGCAGGCAGGGCAGGAGCTGTCTGGGTTTTCAGGACACAATCTAGTTTGAGCTGGCAGAAGTTTGGTTGCTACTCTTGAAGCTCTCTCAATTAATACTCAACAGAGGAATTCCCGTACTGGCCCATCCTTGATGCAGACCAGGGTGTCCCCTCTGATGTCTTTTGCTACCCTAATCTGCTGATTGAGGAACACAGTATCGAACCTAGCACATGTGATGAACACAGAGTCATGATGCAAGCTCTTTTGTACATTTGAGGAAGCCAGCTCTGAGCTCACCAGCCTTTGCCAAAAGGTGGCAGTTTGATGACTCTCTTGGGCAACTTCAGTGCTGCGCCAGTGAATTGGAAGGTGAGGCGCTGGTCAGAGGCCCTGCTGAGTGTAGAGGAGACCTGCACAGACAGAGGGCAGGCCTGACAAGGAGGGCGTCATCGGGGAGCAGTACCAGCAGCTGCAGGGAGCGCTGGCAGCAAGAAGGTGTCCAGCAGGCAGCCCCTTTCAAGCAGGCAAAAAGCTCCCTTTCTACAGCCAGGCAGGAGGTAGTTGTTGTAGCCGCCTGCGACTTACCTGGAAGCGGCCCTCTGGAGGAAACTCTATGACATTGGACAGACTGGAGTTCTGTGTGTCAATGACCTGCGGAAGAAAGAGGAGATCTCAGTCTGGGGTGACTAGGTGATACGCACTCAGTGCGCATCAAGTCAGAGGCGTGGTTCTGACACTGCACTGCTCAGACGGAAGGCTGCATCGATGTCATGCCTTGCTGCACACGGCTGTCCCAAGCTGCAGCACAGCTCTGCCTCCATGTCAACTTGCCTGATACACGTTGCCAGCCTCGGTCCCAAAGAGCTTGGCATTCTTGATAATCCATAGCGTCTCCTTCAGCATCAAACATATGAAGTGAATGCACGATACAGTCCCAGCGCTGCAATCTCAGAGCAGTGTCCACCTTTTCTGTGGTCCAGAGCAGGCGCCATGTAGCGTCTATCTTGCTGCTGTCTGTGGTGACATCGCCCTCGCCACACCTCTCCAGGAAATCGACAGCGGCATCTATCTGCGCCCTGCTAGTTTTGCTGGTTGACAGGCCCCGCTGTGTTGACTCCACAGCTGCCAGCAAGTCATTTACAGCGCCCCTGGTGTCAAGGCCACTGCGTGAGATGACTTTTCTAAGCCGGTCTAGCACTGCTGAACATGGCACCACCAGCCTCCTGTGTCTGCAGGACTGCTGCACGCAGGCAAGTGCCTTGTCAGCAGCAGGTTGCCCTGAGACCTGTGGTCCTGCAGCAGGCTGACCTGCACCTGAGGGGTGTGTGGCCTGCTATGGCACCACAATGTATGACCTTTCAGAGACTGACCATCTTGACCACGGCTGGCAAGCCTCTGCATGGTCCCTTCCATCCTCAGGATGGTCAATTTTCTGATCTGATGAAGCTGGTCAAAATCAGTGGTTGGCAGTTAAAGCTCCTGCTTAGTAGACCATGCAAGCCCGGCAGAGGACGGAGGATGTGGCCGGCGAGGCTCAGTCCTTCCAAGAACTGGGTGTGCCAGATCATCTGGTGACTGCCCTGACTACAGCAGGGTGGACCCGGCCCTCCCCAGTGCAACAGGCCAGCATCCCGTTAGGCAGGGCGGGATCTGATTTGATTGTCCAGGCAAAGAGTGGGACCGGGAAGACTGTGGCTTTCAGCACCATGTTGCTGGAATGCGTCTCTGTGGCCAGCCCCTACCCTCAGGTGGGGCATACAGCATGGGATTCTCGTGCTCTATTTGCCTGTCTGTCCTCCCCCTGCCGTTGGCCCTGCTGTTGCTTTGCCTGATTCCTGTTCGCCCTGTTGTCTGCCTTCATCTTGCCGCAAATGGCTCAGGCTCATTGTCTTGAATGTACCCAGCAGCGTCCGACTGCCTGCTTGAGTGCCAGCTGCAGACTGCCTGCAGATGAAACGTCCCGTCACCTGAGGATCCCCAAGTGCGCATGTTCTGCCTCACTTGAATGCTGTCTGCAGACAGTGACAAAGGCTCTTCATGCCCAGATGCAGCCAATTGCTTCCTGTTGAAGCTGCCTGGAGGTGCAGGCAATGATGGAGTGTGTTGTTGCAGGTGCTCGTCCTGGCCCCTACCCGCGAGATCGCTCTTCAGAGTGCTGAGGTCATCAACACTGTGGGAGCCCACATGGCCGCCCCTGGCCTCTCAGTGGGGGTTCTCATCGGCGGTCTCCCTGTCGAGGAAGACAGGAAGCTGCTGCGCAGGTCTGTGCTTTGTCACTACATGCCCAAGTTCCCAGCACTGCTGATCCTGAGTCGGTCCTGGAGGGGCTGTGCAACTTGTGCCATATGTGCTGCCTGTTGCGTGCACCCTGGATGGCTGGCATCAGCATGCACCCAAAACAGCTGCTGGCCTCTGGTACTGGCCTTGCTGTCGGTGCAGACCCATTGCTGCTCGTGCTGTGCCTGCTGGGTGATGGTGTGGCTACCCTGCACCCCATCCTGCCCTGCTGCATCTTCAGGCTGCCCATGCTGCCAACACTGCAATGTCATTGCATAGGCCACACAAGCAGAATCATGTCTTCGGGTGCTATAGACGGCTGAATGCAGTGTGCCGGCCGCATACTGCAGTCCAAGGTCCGCTGCTGACAGCCACCTGCTGTCCAACTCAGAGTACAGAGACAGGGTGCTACCCCTGCAGGGCTGCTTTCAAAACTGTCTTACTCACAGGGACAGGCGCCAATGCCTATGTGCTGCTCAACTGTCAGCTCAGACATGTTGCTGCCCCTGCAGGGCCTGCCCTGTCGCTGTGGGCTCTCTCAAAAGGCATGCACTCTGCCGCAGAGGTGTGCTGCCTGCTGACTTCACTTGACGGCAGCCGCCAGACCACCGGCTGCCCTGCTGTCACCTCAGACATGCTGCAGCTCCTGCAGGGCCTGCCAGGTGGCTGTCAGCACCGCTGCAAGGTTGTATCCGATGCTGCCTGCAGCCTGTGGCAGCAATCAGCGTCTCACTGCTGCAGTCCCTGCATCTCCGAACTTGATGCTGCCCTGCAGGGCTTGCCAGGTGGCTGTGGGCACCCCTGGTCGTGTGTGCGCGCTACTAGAGAGTGGTGCGCTTCCGCCTGAGCGCATTGCAATGCTGGTGCTGGACGAGGCTGACAGCCTGCTGTCTGACAGCTTTGCTGAGGATGTGGAATGGGTGCACGGCGTGCTGCCACGCCGCAAGCAGGTGCGCATTCTAGACAGGGGGGCACGCTTCCAGCAGACTTGATCGGGGTGCACAACACGCATGATGCAAGCAGGTACGAACGTGTAAGTTCCAACGAACTCTGCATGTCTGGCCTAGCATGCTGCCATCCCCCTGCCATGTAGAGTGCGCAGCACATGCTGCCTTGCAGCACTCAGAGGGGCAGAAGTGCAGGCTGCCTGAGGGCACCACCACTCCTCGGCCCATGCCACTCCTCGGCCCTGGGATGTGTGCATATGGCATGCCAGCTGCCCTGTCATCCCACAGGGCATCAAGAGGCCCACTGGCTGCGCAGCATGGGTCTTTCAACTCAGGAGCACAATCACCAGCAGTGCTAGCCATGGTCCCCTGCTGATCTGGGATGCACCCAGCTTTCATAGGGCGCAAGCTCCCATGCTGCCTGCCTGCCCTTCAGGTGCTGGCGCTGTCAGCCACCTTTGCGCCACAGGCAAAGCTGCGGGTGCAGCAGCTGATGCATCAGCCCCTGCTTGTGGAGGTAGATGTGGAGGAGACGGTGTCTCTGCTGGGGGTACGCCAATTCTACCGCATGGTGGGTTGGCAGCACGAAGGTATGGCTGCAGTGCAAGGCCCGATCTGCCACCAGGCCTGTGCAGGTGTGCATCCTGTGGTTTTGTTGTAACGTCAAGGGGCAGAGAAGCAGGGAGGAGTAGCTGCAGGGCATTGCTGATGCTGTCAGTCACCAAAGCTTTGTGTGCTCGGTCAGGGGCGTCTGTGCTCATTTATGCTGCCTGTTATCTGCATTGAGCGAAGAATGCTAGATGGCACACCTCCATGCTGGTGCTTGCAGGCAAAGCAGCGTCCAGCCATGCCAATTTTGCTGCCAAGGCTGCGGCACTGCTGGACATGTTTTCTTGTGTGAGCTTCACACAGGTGAGTTGGCATTAGCTGCCTGCTGCTTGCCTGCCAATGCTTCAAGGCTGGCAATCACCGTACCTGCCTTCGTACTGCAGCTCACTACAAATCCTGAGAGGTTGGTGCTCACAGGTGGTGTGCTGGTGCAGACCGTTGTCTTTTGCAACAGCAAGCTGGATGCGCAGTGGCTGGCTGAGTACCTGACTGCACAGGGGTACAAGGCTGCCTTTCTCTCAGGTGACTTCCCCCGGGGGTCAGCCACTGATGGCATGTTGCAGCCTTTTGCAGGCTGACCACAAAGCCCCTCTACACTTTCTGTGGACCTCTGCTTCTGCGCTCTGCCTGTGCAGCGTGCTTATGCTGGCCTGACCATGCTGTTCCCACAGCCAGAACGCTGCAGTACTTTTGCAGGTTCACAGCCCCAGGTGGAGCGCATCGACACCATCACAGCGCTGCGGGACTTCAAACTGAGAGTTGTTGTGTCCACTGATCTTGTGGCCAGAGGGATAGACCTGGGTGCGCTACCACAGGATTTGCTAGCATTCTGAGCAGCCAGTGGCCCTGAGTGTCAGTGCTTGCCTGTGGTCAGTACCTGCTGCTCCCATGCTGAATGACAGTCTCTGGTGGGGCCGCGCCAGGGTGTGCTGCTGAAGGGGGGCAGCCAGTGGTTCAGGCTGCCGACACGAGACTCCTCGATTAGGTTCAGCAATGTGCTTTGGAATGCTGCTGGTGCCTCACGGTGCTGCTTGTTTCACAACATAGCTTGTTCAGTTGGGCGTCTGCAGACGCCCCTTCTTGATGTGTGCATGCAGTGCAACCACCTCTCTGCTCTGGGTTTCTCGCCTGCTTGCCTTCGCGAAGGCCATAAAGATGTTCGCTTGGCCAGAGTGCTGCCTGTGGTGGGGCTGCTGAAGCACACGGTGCACAGCCCACTCATTAATGGACTTGATGCTGTCGCTGTGCAGAGCGTGTCAATGTGGTGGCCAATCTGGACCTGCCCCCAGACGGGGCCACCTACATGCACCGCGTGGGGCGGGCAGGGCGCTATGGAACCTACGGCATAGCGGTCACCTTTGTCACGCCCCCAGAGCTGGTCCAGCTGGAGGGGTACTTGCAGGAAGTGGCTGGCGGGCACGTGAGTTCTGCTGGGGGAACAAGACAAGGCCTGTTCAGACACCTGCAGCTGCCCAGGTTTAGCCACCTGCAAGGGCAAGGAATGAGTTCATTTGCACTACTCAATGCAGCAGACCAAATTGGGCCGACTCTCTGCTTCAGGCCATGGCAGGTGACTGGTCCCTGCTGCAGCACTGAACTGGGCTGCCTGCAGGTGGACCCCCTGCCGGACATTGTGGCAGACGAGTGGTACTATATGCCCCCACCAGCTTTGCAGGAGGCAGCTGACCCACAGGCTGGTCTCTCAGACCAGCTGCAACTTGCTGAAACATCTGCAGCACCGCAAGAGGAAGGGCAGCATACCTCTGGTGGGTGCCAGCTGCACAGGCAGCCCAAACCGCTGCATCCTGTCTGACCAGATGCCACAATCATGACAACCACAGAGGCAGCGAGCTACAGTTGCCACCTTGTCACGGTGGATTGCTGTCAGAGGCAGGAGTTTGAACTGTCGCTCTGAGAGCTTGCGTGTGCCTGTGCAGGTGAGGCTGCAGTTGCGGAGCCCACAGATGTCAGCAGCATGCACGGCCGCAGTCAGCAGGAGGCCCAGCCGTGGGAGGATAACCCCTGGGGTCCGTACACCCCAAGAGGCCACCCCACGCCACTGGAGGCATTCATGCAAAGGGCTGTGGGAGCAGCCTCTGAGAGAGAGATGTCAAGTTCGTGCAACTCTGTCACACAGGGGGAGCCGGCGATTGATGCAGCACGAGAGCCTTCGAGTCCAGGCAGCACCAGTGCTGTCGTGGCGCACTGGGGTCCAGTGACCACTACAGAGAGTCAGCCAGAAAGCTCCCGCAGCAATGCTGCAGCAGCGGCTCACTGGGAGCCTGCCGCCACTGCGTTCATGCCAAGTGTGGAAGCCCATGCAGGGGTGCAAGTTGAGGCCAGTGCCGCACACGGAATTTCTTCAAGCACCGAAGCCGGGCTGAGTGCAGACGCCCAGGCTGGAGCTGAGCAGAGCGGGGCAGCGCAGGTGGGGCATGGCAGCATCAAAAGCGGCCAGCATCGATCTGCCAACAACCGGGAAAGGCAGCAGCGAGGCAGTGCTGACAGCGAGCAGCTTGCTGCGGCGCGCCAGAGGTGGCAGTGGGAGCATGAAGAGCGCCAGGCTGCAGCACTGCAGGCGCAGCTGGAAGCCCCTGCCTCGGGGAAGCCACTAGAGACAGAGCAGGAGCTGGAGGATGCCATTCTGGCTGTGCACCATGCCAGCCAGGCAGCAGGGCAGCAGGAGCAGGCTTCAGAGCCAGCAGGCCATGTGAGGGACGGTGGGGATGTGAGCGCTGCCCAAGCGCCGGCCTCTTGGTGGTGGCAGCATGCTGAGTGCAGGGCCCCAAAGCAGCCTGCCGCTGGGGTGGACAGGCTGGTGCAGGTCCCAGAAAGCCTGCTGCAGAGATACTATGAACTTGAGTGGGCAGACTGGCGTCACAGGTATCAACAGTGGCAGCATGCCTGCACTGTGTATCATGAACGATCCGCTTCTGATTAAGTGCCTCTCAGAAAATGCTGGGAAAACAAGACAGAGGGAAAACGAGTTTGTAGGTCAAGGTGACGACTTCCTGTAGCTCCATTCTTCTCAACAACATCCAGTCCCGACACGCTGCAACGCTCCGTGTTGTGCTGGTACATGTGAAGAGGACCTGGCACTGCCTCAGGCAGTGTCCATCTCGAAGGTAAGCTCATCTATATCATGGGAGATCAGATCCAGGACCTTCAGTTAGGAGTAGCATCTGAATCGGGCCACTCTGCAGCTTGAATGCTGAACTTGCGTGTCGTGCTGTGTTTGATATGCTGGGCGCACACCTGCCTGATCTCCGCCCAGTGGCATGCCGCTGGCTCATGCCCGCCATGCATGCAAGGACCAGTGCTGCTGGGTCATGCATCGCAGGCAGCAGCGCTACCTGCGGCCTCTGGGGCGTCAGCTAACGCAGCGCCGCCTATCCACGATTGTGCCCCTGCCTGCAGAACTTGCCCCCGCCCTCACCACCACAGCTTCCATGGGTGCGCCCAGCAGCAGCCTGGGTGCTCTGTGGCAGGATCTGGAGGCCCACACAGCTGGCAAGCCCCTGGTCAAGGCTGCAGCCATGCACCAGCTGCAGCAGGTCTCAGACCTCCTGCAGGCGGGCTCAGAGCTGCACTGGCCCTCAGTGCGCACCTGCATCGCCATGCTGTGCCGGACAGACGATGCTGCCCTGATCGGGCGTCTCGTGACTGGGTGGAGCGTGCAGGAATTCCACTGGATGCTGCACACCTGCAACCTCTTCACAGGTGGGGGACGCCCTGGCTGTAGTGTCCTGCATGCCCACTGCAATGGCTGCAGGGGATGTGGCCCAGGGGGCAGATGCCTGCCTGCCTGTCAACTGCCGCTCATCTTAGGTCAAGGCGTGTAACAGAGGCACATTCCTGTGCATCCCCAGCTTCCTGTTGTGTTTGCAGCACCTTCTCCCAGCCCCGGGGGCAGATGCAGGCTGCCAGGGCTGGTCAGAAGCTGTCAGAAGCCGGCAACTGGTTTGCGTCTCACGGCGCCCTGCTCCCTGCCTGCAGCCCACAAGGACCCTGTGCGCTTCCAGCGGTGCCTCAACTGCATGGTGGCCAAGCAGGGACCCTGTGGCACCGGGACGGCGACCTGGCTGTGCCGCAGCAGGCTGGGGGACGCTGAAGGTGACCACGCCGCCCCTTGCTCTTGTGTCTGCATTCCAGTCATCTTCCTGTGATGCCCAACCCAGCCCTTCCAAGTCAGTTTACGTCTGCCTTGAGAGCAGCGCTTGATGCCAGGGTGGTGAACGCCGGTGTTCGATAGGCTGGGTTGCAGACGAGCCTTGCCACCATGGGGCACGAGGGCCCTCAGATCCGCATGTCAGGCAGTTGCCGGCATCTTCACTGGCCAGCACTTGGTGCACTCGTTGGAACCCCAACATCTGTGCCGGGCCATGTTGACAGGACGGTTTCAAGTCTGGGTGTGTCGTGCCCCTGTTGCAGGCGATCTCAGATTGCTGTCACCCCTGCTGCTGCACAAGTGTGCAATGAAGCATCTCTGGCTGGGACTGACAGCAGGCATCAGCTCCTGCGCCATACTGACTGCCGCCTGCCCTCCTGCCATGCAGCCGGGCGGCCTGGCGAGACCCTTCGCCCCCGCCGCCAGGACGCCATCTGCCTGGCAGATTCGCGCAAGCGCCTGACCACCCATCGGGCCATGCCCCTGCGCTCGGGGGCGTGTGTGGCCACGCATGACGGGGCAGCGCCGCTTGCACTCGATGCTGCCCCCGACTGTGGCGATGAGCTGAGCCTGGTGCAGACGCAGGGCTGGGGAGAGGTGCACCTGCGGGAGACCTTCCATGTGCAGGCCATGCGCCTGTGGCAGTTTGTGACGCAGGTCCTGGTGAGTGGTCTGCAGTAGTGATGGGCCGTGCGCCCTTCTGCCCGTGCCAGACCATGGATGGGGTCCCAGCCTGCTTGAGTGCAGTCAGTGTGCTTGGAAGCACACCGTGCAAGATGCATGGCACTTGATATACAGGCCCTTTGCAACTGAAAAGTACACCTCTCTGGTGTGCAGGAAATCAGGGATCGCGAGCAGCTGTGGGACATCGTGAACCGCGCCTGCCTGAAGCGCTACATGCTGAGCATGCTGCACCTCTGGGAGAGGGGCAACAGCTCCGCAGGGAGCGTGTCCATCGACCGCACAGTGCTGGGCGTGCAGGTGAATGATCAGTCTGGTTGTGGCACCGCAGCTTGCAGGTCTGGGCTGCGTGCACACGGTCTGCCCCCTTTGCTGCTCAAACGCCTGCTGTGGGAGCTGCAAGCGCGCTCTTTGGGCCTGCCCAAGCTGCCCTGCATATCCCTGCAGGGGTGCACAACTCCATGTGGCTTTGAGCAGACCTCTTAGCTCATTGGCCCTACCTAGCACATCTGCCATGCCTAGCAATGTTTCGGGCCATCAGCACTGGTCCCAAGCAGCAGAAGGACGGGCGCCAACCTCAAGAGGGGCTCAGGCAGAGCACCCCTGCTGTCCTGCTGCAGGGCGCAGCCGGGGACAGCAGCAGAGGTGCTGGCAAAGGCAGCAGGGGCAAGCCAAAGCGGCGTAGCAAGGCCCGAGCAGTCCAGGTAAACAGGAAGATAGCATTACAAGGCAGCGCAGATGCCCAGCTTGCTCTGCATTGCACCAGCTGCACTAAGCGCCAGGCCCTCTTGTGTCAATGTACCCTTCCCAGCTCACGATCAGCATGATGTGCCTGATCCTCTGCCCTCTGTTGGCCCTCAGCTTCCAACGTAGTCACCCACTCACTGGCAGGTGGACCCTTCCCTAGAGGAGGCACCCGGTTTCAGGGGCATCCTGGCAGCGCCTGAGACTGCCGTGGATGAGGAGCTGTACGCCCAGCTGCGCGCAGAGATGGGGTGGGACGGCTCTAGTGATGGCAAGCCCTGGCACTGGCTGGACGCCATGAGGTGAGCTCAGAGGCCCTTCCCTCAACAATTGCTGTCTGCCTTGATGGCATGCCCTGGCATTGGCAATCAGTCACATTTACGCACTGGCTGATTGCCTTGAGGTGAGTGTGAGTGTGCCGCTGTTTGCCAGGGTGTGCAGGTGGCTGTGGGGCTGGGTCTGCAGTCGTCTTGTCAGCCTCTCATGGGGCACCTGAAGGCTGTGGTGTGCCAACTCAAGTGTGAAGGCGACCTGACCGCTCCTGTGTTTGCAGGGCACACCCCAAGTGGGAGAAGGGCATCGGGTCCACCAGCAGGCGGCCTGCCCGGGCAGCCTCCAAGTTGGCGCTGGCTGCCAAGGCCGCACAGCCTGAGGTGGGCGCCCGTCTCTGTTGAGCAGACTGTCAAGCTGCTGGCAGGTTGTCCCTCTTGCCCACCTCCTGACGACTTGCCCAGCTGATAGAGCACAGGCTGTCCGGCAGCCTTCCTCTGGAACCATGTACTGCAGGCCCCACTGCCTGTAAATTGGCTGCGAGACTGGCGCAGCCACAGCCTGACCATCTCTGTGGCCCTTGCAGGGTGCTGGTCCCAGCAAGCCGCTGGACAGGAGTGTCAGCGTGCCAGCCCCCTCCACAAGCAGCCGGGGCAGCAGTGGGCGGGAGCATGATGACCGCCCCGTGCATGCCCCTCGCGTGCTCAAGCGGTGTCGCACCGACCCGCGGGACGGCGGCATTGCGGCGAATGCTGCCGCCCAGGGCGCCTTGCGGTTGGGTGCAGGCCACCTGCCTGCCATGGACCTGGCCCTGCCGGACTGCAGGTGGGCTGCTGGCAGCTTGCCTGCTTGGGAATGAGCAGCACGCTTTGTTTCCGCCTGTGACAGACCTGTTGCTGCCCAAAGTGCAGGTTCTTGCTTGCAGATGTGGGATAGACCCTGCCCTCACCGGTGTGCGCTGAGGTGGTGCAGCATGTGACCCTACCATAATGACACGACACCTTTTCAAATGCTGCAGCATGTGCACAATGGTCACCAAGCTTTTACCACTGCGCGGGCAAGCCGCTCCTCCGCAAGTCACAGAAGGCAGTGCCTCGATCTGTTGCAGGCCAGCCACACTCTGTTTGCTGATTGACATGAGCAAAACTGGAAGCTGAAGACTAGTTTTGGGGCATGATCAGCTATCTGACGGGTATACCTGATGGTGCTGCAGGCCAGCCACACCCTCAGTGCTGACGAACGCAAGCGGCATGGTGCCCGAGAGTCCCTTTGAGTGCATGAGAACTTGCCAGGCCCCGCCCAATGCCATCACGACAGGCAACACCCTGAGCAGCCGCTCAAGAATAAGCCACACCCTGTCCAACACAGGCAGCAACACTGATGAGGTGAGTCCCTGTCACACTTGTGTAGGCTGGGCCTGTCTTTATATCTTTTGTTTGTGGAAGGGTGCATGGGGTGACATGGGGAGTTAGAACAAGCACTGCGCAGTGCCCTGCAATTGAGCTGATGCAATCGCCTGCTGCAGTGTTGATGTTGCATTGCAAGTGCCTGCCTGCATGCGCGGCAATGTGGGCACAAGGCCGCAAGATGCCGTATGCACCAGCCATTGCCGTGTGCTCTGCCCATGGCCCGCGGCTTCAATGGAGTCCTGGAGTCTTGGGGTTTTGTAGCAGCCACTCATGTTGTGAAAAGCAAGCCAAGCCTCACACAGTGCCCCTGGTGCCTGCAGGTGATGGTGCCAGCTGATGCAGTGCAGCTGCGCATTGGCAACAACCCGTCGACTTTGAGCGACACACGCTGCTTCACTCCAGGGTCCCCAAGCAGGGACCAGGGGGACACTATGCTGGCGGCTGCTATGGCCAGCATGACTCACAACTCCATGCTGGGAGCTGAGGGACCCCTCCAGGAGCTAACCAGCCCTGACGCGCTGCTGCAATTTGCAGATGCACATATGTATGATTCGCATGTGCATGACCTCGGCCTCAGTAGTCTGTAGAATTTCCCGCCCTCGTGAAAAACGATTCTTTCGCACCTGTGCTTGCCGCGGGCCAATGCAGGCGGCCATCTTGCTTCACCAAAGATGTTTGTCTCATAATTGACTGTTTCAGAGTTTTGCTCGAGCCTGACAAATCCTGCTCACCTAAACACCCCCCCGTTATGCTTCATATATATCTGTGTCATCAATCATCAGTCCTGACTTCAAAGAGTCTCACTGTGATGTTCAAGTTCAGCCTGCACAAGCTCATCGATCTGCTTCACCAGGGAGTGCTTGCTATTCTGAAAAGACCTGGTCGGCTGGCACAGGAGAGGTGCTGAAAGTTCATCGATGGGCAGAAACAGCCGCGAAGTGCTGGCCACAGCAGCCCCCTGCCAGTGCTCAAAATCTTGCACTTTTGGTGCCTCCAGCTTGACAGGGATGCCCTCCTGCTTACAGACCTGCAGAGCATGAACCCAACGCTCAATGTTTGCCTGCAGATCTACACAAATGCCCTCTTGCTGCATGACCTGCAGAGCATGAATGAAGCGTGTGATGGCACTGCTGCAGATGTGGCCATTGTGGCATGCTGCCTCATGGACATGAGCAGGGTGTGCCTTCACAACCAGCAACCAGCATGGCAGAAGTGCTTGTGTGGCTTGCGCACCAGCAGCCCCAAGCTGAGCACATGCAGCAGGCATCACTAAGCCCTGCAGATGTTGGGAGACGGCTCTGTGGCTGAGACAGAGTGGCATGCTGACCCGAGGTTGAAGCTGAGATGCTGCAAGCAAAGCAGTCCTACAGCGGCTGCCTCACCGTGTTGTGCGAGCCGCCTTATGCGCACTTGGCATGTACAGTGCGACATTGTGCAGGCCCAGACGTGAGCACTGGTATGTTGCAAGTGACACAGAGTGCTGTGCATTTACCTTGATAGCCAAGTCTCTGATGGTGCCTAGCAACACCCCTTCACCAGCTGTGTACAGCGTGCCGTCCTGCACTGCAAAGAAGTTGCTGCTCATGCCCTCCAGCACAGCTCCATTATCCTGAGCCAAGAGGATCTGCAGGCAGGAGAATGCAATGCTGAGCATGCAAGCAGGCACTCCAGCATCTGAAGCAGAGTCGCTTTGAGACACTGCATCGAGGTGTGTTGCAAGGCCAAAGGAGCATTCCCTGAGAGCTGCATCACCATACAGGCAGGTGCTGCCTCGTTTGGATCCTCTGGTGTACAGCAGCGTTGTCCAGCAGGCATCACAGCACCAATTGCCATCAGGCAAGACCCTTGTAACACCCTTGTAACACCCCAAGCAATTATGCAATTCCATGAGCAAAGGCTGACAGCACCCCATAGACTTCCGCAGGCCGGCAGTCAACGAGTCGCATCAGGAACACGCAGGCATTGCGGCACTCGCTGCAGTACTGTGACTGGCAGAGCCAAGCTACCAGGCTCCCCATCACTGGCGGCACGTGGGTG
Organism: Asterochloris erici; assembly: GCA_019693375.1. Taxonomy (NCBI): domain Eukaryota; kingdom Viridiplantae; phylum Chlorophyta; class Trebouxiophyceae; order Trebouxiales; family Trebouxiaceae; genus Asterochloris; species Asterochloris erici. The sequence goes on from JAAMXJ010000227.1 coordinate 252,302, forward strand.
CACCTCGTTGACGTCTGCCGGCTTGTCCTTTTCCAGGGCCTGGCGTTGCTGCACCCACTCAGAGTCTTTCGCAGCTGCATTGCTCCTGGGTGCCCCCCTCAGCTGCAGACAGCCACAGGGCAGCCTCATCTGCTGTCTGGGACCAGCTTGGTGGCTGCAAAGTGCCCCATCAGCTGCAGCCAGCCAGAGGCACACTCCGTTGCTATCCAAACTTGATGCGATGGCTGAAGCGCCACCCTCAGCTGCACGCAGCCTCAGGCCCACTTGTTGGCTGGGTCAGGGCTCACACAACAGCAGGCCTGTGCTGCCGAGCTAAGGTGACACAGAAGCTGCACTGCACACACAGCAACAGCAGGCAGCAGGGTGCACCTGAGCTTTGACGGGCGGCTGAGGGCGGGGCGGCAGGGCAGCCACATGTGTGTGCACCTCCTGCCCGCCCTGCCAGGTGATGAGCACAGTGAGCTTCAGCTCGCCCTGGTGCTGTGGGTTGGCCTCCAGGAAGGCGTCCACGGCTGTGTGCAGGCTGGCAACCACGTTGGGCCGCAGGCAGGCTGCCTCTGTGATGGCATGATGCTGTTCGAGCAGGCGTGAGCTGTCAACGCCTTCTGTCTTCTGCAGCAGGGCAGGCACGGCCTGAATGGGTGCCGCCAAGTGAAGCGGGTGAGGCGCAATGCAGACAACAGATCGCAGGCGGTGCAAAGGTACACATGCGCAGGCTTACATCGGCCTCAGCCTGCAGCATGAGCCGGCAGGACTCTGCCAGGCGATTGATGTGGAAGGAGAGCTCAAAGACTGAGGTCCTGCACACTGTCCTCGCAGTTGTGTAAGCTCCTGCAGCCCTGAAAGGGGCTGTCTGCAAAGTTCCAAATGTGCACTTCAGCTCATGTCCAGCCACAGCGCTGTCCCACCCCTTGGCAAGGATCTAAGCCAGGCATCAGATGGCTGACTGCATGGCACTGGGTGCGTGCCCGTTGCAGCTGCAAAGTCGCTCATTGAGCCAACAGCTGATGGGTAGGCAGCTTGTAACTTCACAGGACTTGATCGGGCGCTTCTCAATCCGCCTATGCTCTGGGAGAGGGATCGCACACGGAGCATGCCGAGAGTCCTCCTGCCCTATGCCTGGTCAAAGCAGTATTTTCTTCGAAGGAATCACTGGCAGCCAATGCGACAAGTGACACTGCCTTTCGAGACGTGTGTGGAGCTCAAACATGGACCTGCCCAAATAGTGGGACTGTGGCCATGCAGCAGAGCTCATGCAGGCTAGTCTGCCCATTCTTCTTCTGCTCGAATGTTGCTCCTGGCTTTTGTACAAGCATGACTTCAGCCACAGAGAGGACCTGGCGAAGCACCGAGCTGAAGTGCTGGCCATTACTGCAGGCCACATGTTGCGTCTTTCGGCTGCAGGCGCCGCTGCCTGAAAAACTGTTGGAGCATTGCTGATGCCTGCTCCTCCAGGACACCTTGCTGCACCTACAGGCAGAAAGTGTGGCTCAGCTGTCTCCAGCATCACAGCGGACAGCTGAAGGGCTCACTTTGATGTCTGTGTGGAACGGATGGGGTCGCTTGGGCTCTGCCAAGGTGCTCTGTGTGGAACCTGGCCCCCTGTTGTGTTGCAGCATGTTCACCCAGCTGCCATCAGCACCTGCAGGGGGTGCGCACACGCTCACTGGCTGCATCTCTGTGGGCAGAGCACTGTGCTGCAGCCGCACATGCCAAGAGAGGTATCAGCTCAGGCCAGTAGTTTAGTGCACTGGCTGCTCCGCTTGGCCATGCCAAGCGGCAGAAGGCGTCGAAACAGGGCAAGCTAGATCTGCCATGATTGTGATGGGGCCCAGGACAGTCTGAGCAGGCTCACCTGGCAGGGCCTCCCAGGTGGCCCAAGTGGCACTAAAGACAGGGGTGGTGAATGCATGCAATGGCCTCAAGGGCAGCTGGGCAGGCTTACCAAGCAAGAGCTTTGGGGCTGCACGCTCAGCCTAAGCAGTGGACCATGGTTGCATGCTGTGGCCTTGAGGCTGACTGCATGCTGTGGCCTCACCCAGCAGGGGGCTTCGGGCTGCATACACCAGCCGCCCCACCCTTGCCTGCAGCAGCGCGCCCGCGCACATGGGGCAGGGCTCCAGCGTCACATACAGGGTCGTCTCCAGTAGGCGCCACCGCCCCAGCCGTGCAGCCGTCTGCACTGCAAGGGGTCGACTTCTCAGAATGCGGGCGAGGCAGCAGGTGCCTCAAACCCCAGCTGCCGGCATTGCCTTGGCTGTGAGCAGTCCTCCTTCAAGAGGCAGCATCTGCCACCACGCCCCAGAGGCCTGCACTGCCGTAGGCGACAGGCGACAGCTTCAGCGCTGTTGCTCCTGTGCCACTGCTCATGCAAACAGCACATCATCTGGTGGCCTCGACTGAGAACAAGACACCGTCCAGAGGCTTTACATCACTTTTGCCCGTTCCATCACCTCTTTTGGGCTTTCAGCAGTCCAACTTTGAAGGCAGCCTTACACTCATGCACCTGCTGGATGCACAGCATCTCGGCATGGGCTGTGGGGTCCCCTTGCGCCTCTGTCTGGTTGCGTGCCTCTGCCACCACTGCCCCTTCATGCACCATCACCGCCCCCACCGGCACCTCGCCTGCAGCCAGGAGCAGGTCAAACAGAGCAAAGCTTTAGAGCTGCAAGGCAGGCAACGACGGCGCCTTGCCTGCGGCTTTGGCCTGGGCAGCCAGGGCAAGGGCCTTCTCCATGAAGTGGACGTCCTCGGTCTGCAGCGCCAGATGGTGGTCAGCACAGGCATGCCAGGCCCAGGAACTCTGAGCCAGAAGATGAGTGTCGGACTGACCTGCCATGCTGCTGCCTCTGAGGCTGGCGCAGAAGCTGCAACACAGGACCTTATGGGCCCAACAAGGCCTCTGATCCCCTGAAAGACCTGCTTGCAATGAGCAACGCGGGTGCTGGAGACGCGCTGCAGCCTGTCACAAGGTCTGCAACTGCTGATCAATGGTAAGGGTGACAAAGGACCAGCTTTCCAAGACGTGCATGCAAACCTGCCCAGCATGAGCATTTAGGTCAAAACCAACCTCCCACTCTACGCAGCCAAGCTTTCAGCCATGTCTACCTGCATGCACGCCATGACACACCATCGATCTGCCTTGTACCTGAAGCCAGCAGCTCGGGGGCACAGGCTTCAAACTGCAGTGCCGGTGAGCCGAGCTAACGTCGTGCTCTGCATGTGGGCAAGGAGCCAGTTTGCAGCCACAAAGGTAACAAGGACATTGCATGGTTCACAATCACTTCCTGTCCGCAGAAGCAATGCAGGACACACAAACAGCGGCATGCCACAGCAGCAATTGAGCTGGACTGGTCAGACTCTGGCACCTGGACTGGAGTGGGTGCAGCTGTGTTGGGCATCGCTATTGGCATAGGCGCCCCAATCTTCTACAGCCAGAGGGATGATCTAGATGAGGCTCGCCTCGAGGAATTGCGCGAGATGAACCGGCAACACTACAAGGAGACGGGGCGGTACCTGACAGACGTGAGCTGTAGCCACACTACCCATGTGTGCCTGTTTGCATGGCCTGCCACCAAGTGGTCCCTCAATCGACACGGCAAACAACAGATCCCCCCTTGGGGGATCCTGCTGTGGCACCCTTTAAAGCGCTACCAGGTTGTTGCCCACTTTTTGCTAGGGGTGCATGCATTGCGCCAGTGTGACAATTTGCCCTTGATTGTTGCGCAGAGTGTGCCATAGGTGTGGCAGGTGATGAGCTTGCCACCTCCAAAACTTGATAATGGTGAGTGCAGGATGAGATTCAAAATATACGGCAGCCGAGGTGGACAGACAGAAGGGAGTTCCAGGTTGGTCTCTAAAGCTACTGGGTTAGAGCATACACAGTATGACGACCAATGTGGCCTGTCATGACCACAAACTTCTGGTGCGCAGGATGATGACTGATCCCTGAAGCGCTGACACAGTTCTGAGACTTTATACCTGGAAATTGGCTACTAAATCAGTTTTGGCCCTGCCCAAGTGCCTCTTGATGTGGGCCATGCTACACAGAATCCTCTGCCTCCTCCAAGTCCTGCCTCACATGCTGCTTGGCCTGCAGAGATGAAAGGCCCTTCAATGAAAATTCATTGACATGTAAACCCTCAGACTCTGGCACAAACACAGGGCTCCTTCAGCTTACCACCCAAGCAAAGGCCTCATCCAGCCTCGACATCAACAGCAGCTCACCATACGCCTGCTGATACGCCTGTGCGTCTTTGACTCCAGCAGTGCCTCCCTCGTCTGCTTCCCTCCTGCTGCTGACTTGATCTTCACAGTTCCCTCCCGCTTCTTTTTGCTCATGGAGCGGTGCCTGTCGAGGTCCTCCCGCTCCTTCACCTGCCAGGGCAGCAAGCTGAACAGCTGGGGTTGGCCCGGGTCACAAAAGAGGTGCAAAAGGTGAGCTGCCACTGCTGGGCAGCAGCAGTCTGCCACAGGACTGATGTCATGCACTGCAGCTGGGCCTCAGGAGGCCTGAGGGCCCCAGTGCTGCATGCTGGCAACTAGAATGGCAATGCCTGACGCAGCAACCCCTGCAGCAACACCCACAACTGATAAGGGCTGAAAGGAAAGGCCTGCTGACACAAGCCTGCAACCAGCACACCACACGAGCTTTGCACCAATCGCTAAATTGACATGACGTCAAGCAGCCTCACCTCGTGGTACACTACCCAGTAGGCTGCATGCCGGTCAAAGTCCCTGCCAAAGCAACACCCGGGCTCCTCCAGATGCTGGCAGTTCTTGAAGGCACACCTGCAGCACAGGCACCATCTCACCGATCGGCTGCAACGACACACCGAGGTATGGGGATATAGCTGTGTATGCTGGCAGTGTTCAGCAGCAGCTTGCAAGCTGCAGGTGCAGGGCCAGAAGCCGCACAGACCGCTGCAAGCCCGACAGACAGTGAAGCCTGAATTAGTCTTGAGACTTGGTACAAGTTGCTGTAAAATTGCCAGTTGTGAGCTTGACCAGCCAGGCAGCAGAGCAATGCGGCAGCACAGCCCACTGCCAGGAACACACAGCTGCAGAGTGATTGCAGGTTTGTCAGCTTGGAACAGCAGAGCCCACCGCTGGGACTCGAGCCGCTCGACCATCTCGGGGAAGTAGCGCCAAAGCTCGCCTGCCATGATGCTGCCCAGAGCAGGCTGGTTGAACCCGGGGGTGTCTGCCAGCAGGCCACCGCCAACGGGCATCAGGGAGATGTGGCGTGTGGTGTTCCTGCCCCGCCCAATGTTGGTCAGGCTGCCCACAGACTGCAGCTGCAGCTGCTGTGCCATCTCAGGCAGCAGCCTAGGAGCCCCAATCGAGGCCTGGTCCCAGGTACTGTAGCGCCTGCGCCTCCCCGCTTCCTGCTCACCATCGTCATTCTGCTCCTGTGACAGGTGTTGGGCAGACTCGCCGCTGTCCTGCTGCTGCAGTGGCACCGGCTCGGCGCTGCTCTGCTGCCGTACCTCCTGGTTCTGCAAGGAGTTCTGGTCTGGACGACCGCTATCCTGCTGCTGCAGTGGGGTTTGTCTGCTGGCTGCTGAGGCACTGCCAGGCTGCAGGTGGACTGCTGCTGGAGGCCCCTCTGTTGATGGCTCCTGGCCTGCGCTGCCCTCTGCCACACTGAGCAGGCTCTGTGGCCCAGGCTCCGCGCCGCCGGGGCTGCGCTGATCCAGCTCAGCGGTCAAGGCAGCGCTCTGTGCAACCAGGCCAGCTAGGCGTCTTGCCTGAGCTGCCTCCTCTCCCTCGTTGCCATCACAAGCCACTAGAGACTGCTGTGGTTCAGATTGCCCAAGAGAGAGAGCGGTGGTGCTGGCCTGTGCTGCAGGCCCTGCTCCCCTGCAGGTGCAAGCTCAACCTCTGGCTTTCAGGTTTTGGTTGCAACCGTCTCCTGTTTTATGTAATGACCAGGCATAAAGCCATACAGTATTCGGCACCAGCACGCTTGGGCGTGGCCACCCTGTAGCTGACCCTAGCACTGCTCATGGCGGATACACATGCATCATCTGTGCGTATCAGAAGCGGGCAGAGAAGAGGTTTGTGCCCCACCGCAGGACCCCTGCATGGCCCCTCAGGACTTGCCTGATGCGAAGAGCATTGATGATGGAAGACTTGCCCACCCCAGACGGCCCTGCCACGACTGAGATGCGCTGCGTGAAGGTGGCAGCCAGCTCAGTCAGGCCAGCCCCAGATGCCACACTCACAGGGGTGACCTCATAGCCCCAGCCCTTGATCTGCAAAGGGTGGAAGGGCCTGCCGTGTCAGGTCAGTCCCTGATGTGACACCCACGGGAGTCAAACGGCGGCCCCAGCTCTGTACTGCAGAGGGTGTGGAGGCCATGCAAGGACCTGGGAGGTGGCTCAGGATGCATGCACACAGAAGAAAACTTCCTGACGCAGAGACGGACGCATCATGCGTCAGTGACAGCCAGGCCACCTGTGGCCTGGGAGGCAGACTGAGATGTGTGCACACCAGGTCCTGCTGCACCAAGCTGGCGTTGATGGCAGCCTGGGTGGCAGCCATCTGGTGGAATGCAGCTGGACATGCGAGATGGGGGTCCTGGAGAGGGCATGCCACGCAAGGGGGCACCTCATTTATGAGCCTTTCGAGGTCCTCCTTGCTGACGAGGTCTGCCTTGTTCAGGACGAGCGAGACAGGGATGCCAGAGGCCTCAGCAGAGACGAGGAACTTGGTGGCCTGCAGGCGCAGGACGGGGCACCGTGAGGTCCAGGACCACCTGAGCAGCTGCTCTGCTGGGAACTGGCTGCTGCGCAAGCATGCTGAAGTGCGCACCTGTCACCTTGCCGGGAGCTGTGCACAACACGAGACTGCTGAGAGCTACATGCAGGGGGTGCCCCTGTGGCAGCATGTCAAAGGTGTGCAGCAGACAGACAGGTCATCCACAGCAGATCGTCCGCCACTTGAAGGTGTCAAAGGCACCTAAACAATGCGGGCCGCGCAGCACCCACCTGTAGCGTGTCAAAGGTGGGCAGTGCACAAGCAAAAACAAGCAGGATGCGGTCAACGTTGCCCAGGGAAGGGTCAGCCATCTCGCTATGACGGGGCAGCACATCCTGCACCATGCCTGCAGTGCAGTGCAGGGGTCTGTGTCGGGGCAGCACTGCCTGCACTGTGACGTGAGGGCAGTGCATAGCAGGGAGCACTGTTGCAGGGCTGCTGGGGCTGCAGCCGTGCAAGGTCACGCATTGCTGGAGGTCCTCTGGCACCTATGCCACAGGACTGGCAGCCGTGAACAACGGCCAGGCTTCAGACTGGTGGACACGAAAGTGAGATACTGGGCTGGCTGTGCTTGAAAACGACCAGACAGACTTCACGAGCACCAGGCAGCAGCCTCACCTCTCTTGTCAGCCCAGTCGATCCCCACCACATTGACCCTGTCGCCCACCAGCACTTGCTGCTTGATTTTCTTCAGGAGGGCACGCACCGCGCACAACAGCTCCACGGTCCTTGGAGGGGCTGGGCTGCCCTCCCCTGATCCATTAAAGCTGTTTTGTGCAGCCGGCGGCGTCACACGCACTGACACAAAGTTGGCCTGCTTGCTCATGACCTGCAAGTGAGCCCAGGCGCAGTTACAGCAGGGAACACTTCCACCCTGCCCATCTGCAGGCACTACTTACAAGTCCTAGTGCTGTGCAAAGCTCTTTGTTACTCTGTTCCGCGCTCTCTGATGCACTGACAGCCTCCACTGCACTTGCACTGCTGGATTTGCAAGCTCTCTGCCTGGGGGAATGCCGGAGAGAAGCGCCAGCTGTCCTCACGGCATCAGCCAGGAGCTGATTAGGATGCACATGGACAAGAAGTAAGCTTGAATGTACCCTACGAGCGCAGATCGGAACATGCATCATGCAGGCATTTCTTTCGTGGCCTGCAGTATTCATCTGTATTGACCCATTTTACTAACTTACAGTGCTCCATATTTTCATGAAACTCTAGTGACACTAAGGGTGGGGTGAGGGGTTTCAGAAACCGAAGGTGCTTCTTTTGAGTTGGTCTGTAGAGCCAAAGAATGGTGAGTCAACTTGAGAAAAATGGTCAGGCTGCATGGCATGAGGTATGCCTGCAGTGAGCATAACCTGAGCAGTGGCCAATTGGCATATGCAGGCTGACAGAAGCTGTCAAAGATTCATGTGGGGCCCACTGCTCCCCTGCTGCGAGAAATTCGGATGTTGCCCCTACATCCACTTCTTAGGACGCACTGGACTCCTTGGGCTTAAAAAGCTGGGGCAGCGATGGGTCCTGCACTTGCACAAGGGTTGCTCATGTGGGAAAGGCAGCAGGGGACACGAGATGATGCTGGCAAGGCACAACAAGGCAACGCCAGACTAGATGCCTGTGCAGGGAGCTCCAGCCAGATCAGGCGCCAGCAAGCTCCTCCTCCCTGTGAGGAGGAGCTCACAGCAGTGAGGTGCTCCTGAACAGAAGCGATAGGTAGCAGACGCATGGCGCTCAGCATTGCAGGGGCTGCCACCATCAGTCCATACAAGGCCAGCCAGCCAATTTGCAGCAGGTGCACAGTGTTCCAACTGCCGCTGCACGCTGGTAAGATTACCAACTAGTACATGCTGGGGGACTGACCCGCTGGTAGTACACAATGTCGCCCTCATCAGCCACGTAGTGGTCACTCTGGAAGCTACGCACGAGCGGCTCCACCAGGTGCAGGGGCAGGGGACCCTCAGCCTTCCTGGGCTCCCGGTAATACTCGCCCATCACAGGCTTGATTGCCTCAGTTGCCTCTGCCAGGTTGTAGTGGGGGATCTGCAACAGCAGGGGGCTTGGGGTTCAGAGCTGTGGGGGAACTGCCAATGCAGTGAGTGTTGCAGCACCCGTACGGGGGCCCGTCAAACTGTCGTGCTCAGCATCAAGGCTGGTGTAGCCCTGCCTTAGGGCCAGAACTTGTGCTGCACACAGAGCTTGTGGCTGTGTCACTGTCAAGGAACCCTCATGCAGTGCAGATTTGAGTCGCCTATCCGAGGGCAGACCCCGGCAGGAGCAGCAACAATGCCTATCTCACTTGCAGTGGTGCCCCTGTGTGGATCTGAGCACGAGAACAGGCTGCTCTGTGGGTGCCCCGTGCGAAGGGGGGGGGGGGGGGGGGNGCGCTAAGCTGCCTTGGGTGCCTGCTCCAAGTCGTGGAGGGGGATCTGATGCAGTGGTGACAACTGGTCTTTGAGTCACTCAAACCACTAACGAGGCATTGCTGAGAGCTACTGGCTGGCAAGGTGGCAGCCTCACACCAGGCCTGGGTGCAATGGCTAAGCACCCATCAGCGCATGCTGCTGCTGAAGCACCTGGTGACTGCAGCAGCAAGCGCAGCCAGAGGCAGCTCTCTGGCAAAGTCGGCAGCTAGACCACCCTTCTTCAACCTATGTTCACGTCTCCAAACACGACTCACGGCAAGACTGCCAGGACAACTGCCTGCCGTGCCAGATGAAGGTCAATGCTGTGCTGGGGTACATGCAGCACAGCATGGCCGCTGATACCTCCGTCTGCTCACCTGGGGAAACAAGTGGTGCAGCACATGGATGCCAATGCTGTGGTGAATCTGGCTGAAGATGCCATAGTCCCGGTCCACAGTGGTCAGCCCACCCCTCAGGTAGTTCCACTCCTGCAGGCCACAAGGCAGCGCGCTGTGGGCACGCTTGTTGGCACGCCTGTGGGCACGCCCTGCAAGCAGCCTGTGGCAGGAGCATGGCTTTTGTTGCTGCTGACCGTGGCACTGATGACCACACTAAACCAGCCCTGGGCTGCAGGCTCCTCCCAATGTTGATATGCCTGGCTGCTCAGTCAAATGGCAATGTGAGCTGGTGGCAGCTGAGGGGGCAATTGCAGGCCAGACATCCAAAGCCTGACAACACAGCAAGCAGCCGGGCCTCATCTCATCGCAATTCAGTTCTCAGAAGCAACACAAGCCCCTACCTCCTCCAGACAGGCCCCTGCTTTGCCCCGATTCCAGGACAGTGCCTCCTTTAGGTCCCTCACACAGCTCAGACAGCACAAGGAATCTTTTCCAGGAACATGCTCCTGTCACACTGCTGGCAGGTCAGCAACCACCCTTGCCCTGCCAGGGCACCATCCCTGTGGAAAGTTGCTGACAACAGGCCAACCGCCAAAGGACCTCAGTATAGTCCCTGCAATCCCCCTGTGTTGAGAGCTGTGCTGCAGCGAACAGTCCGTGCCCACCTCGCCGCGGTACCAGGGCAGCTTCTCCTCCGGGTCCTCACTGCCATGGTGGTGCAGGTAGGTCACCACATCTAGCCAGATCACGTTGATCCAGTAGGGCATGAAGTACAGGTTCATCATCTTCAAAGGGCCGAAGGCAAAGGTGCAGGCTGCCAGCACGGCCATTGCGCCCAGGAAATAGCGGTTGGAGGTCTCGATCTGCGGGGCAGGACATAATGATTTACTCAGTATGGAGCTGGTCAGCACCAGGCAGCAGCTTAGTGCACCAACATTCTGGCCAGACCAGAGCTTGTCTGCAGCAGCCGCTGAGCAGGTGGGGGCATGCATGCCACTGGGGCCCCTAAGCGCACACAGCTGCTGCTGACTGCACATGACATCTCGGCAGTGCAGCTGCGGGCCTCTGCACCCTGCATGCCAGGATTGAGCATGCCTGAGGATGTGTCTGTCTGCATGCCCAGGCAAGATGCTCTGTTTTGCCTGCATTGGTACAGACCTCTTCGCCACCTGCTGAAGCACAGGGCTCACTAGCAGGAGCCTCACCAGGGGGCCCTCATTCTCTGTAAATAGGTCGCACTTGGGGTCGTAGTGGGACCCTGTCTTGCCAGGGCTGCGGGCAATCAGGTAGAACGGGTAGGCCAGCAGCGGCAGGGGGAACAGCAGCCGGCCCAGCTTCTGAAGCAGCTCCTGCAGACAAGACGGCAAACGCGGTGCCAGTCAGGGTGCCAGAGGACTGCCAAGGCAGCCTGTGAGAACTCACTAGGGGGCCCACAATCAGCTGCCAGGGCGAGCCTGGAGCACTGAGCAGTGCTGATGCAGCAGGCGGGGCAAATTGGGGCCAGCTGCTCCAGGAGACAGCCAGTGCCAAAAACAATCTTGGCTAGCAGTCGGTGTATCCCAGCAGTGTAGCAGACATGGACTTCCAACATGTGCTCGAAGAGGTGCATGTCTTTGCTGCTGGTGAGCACTGCTGCAAGCCATTGTAGCAGGCATTGAGGCACCTGCTGGCTGAGCCGCCTGCCAGCAGTGCTGTGGAGTACCAACGCAGCGCTGGAGTTCCTCACCATTTTGTCAAACAGAGACTTCTTGGTGGGGTACCAGGACTCATCATTCTCCACATGGCCATGGTTGGCATGATGTGTCCTGTGGCTGATGCGCCAGCCTGCAGCATGCAGGGTAGGAGCCGGCTCAGGTCCGCAGCCAAACTCAGGCTGACAGCAGGCCCCCCTGCCC